>JAVQJW010336157.1:0-10722 GCA_036025195.1 Hypseleotris klunzingeri
GTCTAAAGCTAAAACTTTTCCATAAGTTAACCTTTACAAATATCAAGTGACACTACTAATTATACCTTTAGACAATATAATCTGCACGTAAGGTCTGCCAAATGTGTTTTGACCTGATGGTGCAGGGATGTTGTTCTCCAAAGTCCATACAGTGAATATTGGTGACATCATATAAGCAGACATGGCTTCAGTCGCACAAGCCAATCAGGGCAGCTCTTACTTGAAGGACAAGGGCCTGACATCCAATCAGAGGCCGTGATTTGTCAGGCGTGGGCGGGATCAACGTTGACAGGTAGAGGGCCAGAAAGATAATACGTACAGTTAGTTTGGACAAGTTAGCAGTGTCCCAGATGTACCTAGGCGGATTTTCATAGGAAAAGTAACGTCGGTAACAATGTCTATCCATTTGTATCACATGAGCACCAAACTGCTCGCAGACACGGTTGAAAGGATGAGCGAAAATGCGACTTCTTTGGTGCTGGCTGCCTCTGTCATCATGCTGACTCTTGGATACATCTCGAAGACACTGCTCAAAAAGACTTATGATAAAGATCAGGTAGGTAGTTAATTATCTAAAAATAAAGCTGATTATTGTAAAGGTCTAAGCTAAACCCAAATATTCTTTCTTTTGCAGAAATATCCACCTTACATACCCTCTGCGCTTCCATTCCTGGGACATGCTATTGCTTTTGGAAAGAGCCCAATTGAATTTCTTGAAAATGCATATGAAAAGGTAATAATCATATTTTTTATGGTCATAGAAAACCTTGAAAAATTGTGGAAATCTGAGATGCACCTTCAATTTATTTAAAAAGTCATGAATTTTGGTTTTGGGAAAAATATTGAACTTTTAATGCATTTTGAAACACAATGCTACACTATATTGTGTCTATTGTATTGTTTTAGCTTTACTATAAGTGCCATATTATGCAATCAGTATTTAGAAATACTTAGCCTGTATTCCATTCAGTTCAACTTAATCCTAAAAAGAAAAATCCCTCTTTTGCACACAGTACGGGCCTGTTTTCAGTTTCACCATGGTGGGAAAGACCTTTACTTACCTGTTGGGAAGTGAGGCCGCCACTCTGATGTTCAACAGTAAAAACGAAGACCTAAACGCAGAGGACGTCTACTCAAAACTCACTACACCTGTGTTCGGGAAAGGAGTCGCCTACGATGTACCAAATGCTGTAAGCTCAGAATAATGATATTGATGAAGTAAAAACTTAAAATTTTTGGACATACAGTAATGAAAGAAAATATTTTGCAGCTGTTTCTAGAGCAAAAGAAGTTGTTGAAAACTGGGTTGAACATTGCTCACTTTAAGGAACATGTGAAGATAATTGAGGCTGAGACTATTGAGTATTTTGAAAGATGGGGAGACAGTGGAGAACAAAGTAAGTAAACAAACACGCAGTGAAGTATTGTACTTGAAGTGAAGTATTTAGGTCTTATTTCAAACCAACTTTTTCATGTCTTTAGATCTGTTTGACGCCTTATCTGAGCTGATCATCCTCACGGCCAGCAGCTGTCTTCATGGGAAGGAGATCCGCAGCATGTTGAATGAGAAAGTGGCTCAGTTGTACGCTGACCTGGACGGAGGGTTCAGTCACGCTGCCTGGCTCCTCCCCAGCTGGCTGCCTCTGCCCAGTTTCAGGTAAAAGTGATACATTGATCTGCTTAACATGATTATCTTTTATGACTATACAGACTTTTTTATCTCATAAGATTATATAATTTTTAGGTACATATATAAGTGCAATTGTAGTACTTTCATATGTGCAAATGTTCAGATTCACAATCTATTTTACAGAAAACATACTGTTTATTAGTCTTTTGTTTCAGACAGGCCTTGTAAATTGACTTGATTGGTTTTGTTTTTTACAGGAAAAGAGACAAAGCTCACATGGAAATCAAAAACATCTTTTTCAAAGTGATTCAGAAGCGAAGACAGTCTGGGGAAAAAGTAGACGACATCCTGCAGACTCTTATTGATGCCACTTACAAGTAAAAATAATTTGCACCTATCTCTATCTTGTGTCTTTAAATATAAACTTAAATCTAAATATATCTTCTTACCCTCCAGAGATGGTTGTCCTCTCAGTGATAACGAGATTGCAGGGATGTTGATTGGTCTGCTGTTGGCGGGGCAGCACACCTCGTCCACCACTAGTGCCTGGATGGGCTTCTTTTTGGCCCGGGACAAATCTCTTCAGGATCGATGTTACTTTGAGCAGAAGACTGTGTTTGGAGAGGACCTGCCTCCTCTTAACTTTGATCAGGTTAGAAACTCAGCAGAGCTCCACCTGCTGGCTAACAAAAGGCATTGATATTAATAATAATGATACACATACCTATTTTATTATAAAGTTGGGTGCACCCTCATTACTAATGTAGTCTAAAATTCTAAAAAGCAACTGACAGGGCAAGTAGATTTGGTATCAATTGTAACTCAATCATGCACCATGGACCAAAATAACCTAGCAATCTTGACGAAGTTGTTCAATTATTCCAAATTTTTCTCTGCAACAGAAACTACATTTTAATTTAAACTGTTCAAAAACTCCAAAGTAGACTTTTTAAACTTTCACTTTCAATACCATTTGTTCAACTTTTAACCATTTTCTGGACTGTGTCAATATTTAATACAGTTACAATCCAACTGTGCCATAAGTTGTGTGTAGACTGTTTACTGTCTTTTTGAATGCTTTTGTTTGTTGCTACCAGGATATTTTTATTTGGTTGTTATTTGTGATATAAAGTGTCAAACCATGATTTATGTTATGTTACAACATTACATTTTTGTTGCAGCTGAAAGACCTCAATTTGTTGGAGCGCTGTTTAAAAGAGACTCTCCGACTTCGGCCTCCGATTATGACGATGATGCGGATGGCTCGCTCTTCCCAGGTACTACATTGCCTCTTTAATTAACTATTTTAACTTAACTGTTATATTTTTGTACATCAATATTTAATTTCTTTGTTCTCACAGACTGCAGCAGGTTACACCATCCCTGTGGGCCACCAGGTCTGTGTGTCTCCAACAGTGAACCATCGTTTACAGGACACTTGGGCCGAGAGGCTTGAGTTTAACCCGGAGCGCTACCTCAATGACAACCCAGCAGCTGGGGAGAAGTTTGCCTATGTGCCATTTGGAGCTGGTAATTTAGATTAATGTGAAAATAAATACAGGAATGTAATCTTATCAAAACTCAAAAGCTCTAACCATTGACTATTGTCATTTTTCCAGGTCGCCATAGATGCATTGGTGAGAACTTTGCCTACGTTCAAATCAAAACCATCTGGTCCACGTTACTGCGGATGTACGAGTTTGATCTTGTTGATGGCTACTTTCCGACAATTAACTACACGACAATGATCCACACGCCTCACAACCCTGTCATCAGATACAAAAGGAGGACGCACTGACAAGACAAAAACATTTGTTATTTTAACCTGTGTGGGACTTCAATGGAGAACTATGCACTTTGTTGCCCAGCTGTGCCCCTTTTTACTTCATAAATATTCTACAGTCTCATGATTTGGGGCTTTTGGGAGGAATTCTATGTAAATGTATTACTGCTAAACACTAAATGGCTCTGTTTGCCATAACAATGTGGGATGTATTAGAATCCTGCATGTTATCTTTGGTCTCCTACAATAGATTTTAAATAGTTACTGTACTGCATCAACTTTGGATTGATCAAGTTGACATTGTTTTTAAATGTCAACCACTGTAAGTGCTCTTTTTTTCTATGCTACTGTTCTCAATTTCTTACTCAATCAAGTTCCATCACCCCTGACTTTGTAGTTTTGTTAAGAATAGGCAAAATACAATACTTCCATAAAGTAAAAATAAAACTATATACAAACAACATTTTTACATAGTGTATTCCTCTTTAATTCAGTTTTTGACAAAATACCCCAAAATTTCATAGCTCCTAGGCTTTACAAAAATACGTTCTCTACAAATGTCCTCTGTCCGGCCTAAACAAAACACAGTGTAGTGAAGATAATCCAGTAGCAGCCTCCGTGACAGTAAACCCAGCCATGGGCTTCACCCATACAACAAAAACATATAAATTAATCACAAGTTTTTAAATTAGCAGTAGACAAATATACATGATTGTAGATCATACACAATAAAGAGGCAGATTAAATTACAAACATAGCTGTTTTTCAAGTGCTGGCGACAAAAGCCTGATAACAACATGTCGTACACTAATAAAAAATGAGTTTTGGTCCAACATGGAAAGATACAGTTCACACCAGAATGATAGAAAACAGAGCGCTCAGCACACGAAAAGGCAACTGAGTTTCTTCAAGCCAAAGTATCCTCTCAGCGTCTATCTTCTCAAGCCAAAGTATCCTCTAAGCGTCTATCTTCTCAAGCCAAAGTGCAATTGAGTATATGAAGAAGCACCTGGAACAGAGAAACGGTCAATACATGTGGAAATTGTAATGATGGACTTTAGTCAACAAAATGCTTAATACCTGATTTTAAAGCATGTCATTGTCATTATTACTGCTAATTAGGCCAATTTAACCTCGATTCTCGTTCAAATCTATCTGTGAATTTACCAACATTTACTAATATGTACTGTTTACTTTGTTTGCTCAATCATTTGCATTGATTGGTTGAAAAGTCAGTCTAAATTTTTGTTCAGTTGAATGCATTACCTGATGTGACACTTCCCAGTCTTCTCTGTAAAGCCTCCAGTCTGGAGATGTAGTCAGTGAGCGCTCGGTCAGGGTCGTAGTTTTGAAGATGGGAACAAGTGAGAGCTCCATGGTCTCCAGACATATGAAACCTTCAGACACAAGTAGAGGTGATCAACATCTATGTCATTTATATATTATGTACCATGAGCTTCTAAAAGGTGCAGTCTGTAACCTTTCAAATATTAAAAAAGTTACTAATATTTAAAAACACATCTGACTCTGTTCTTTGATGTAAAGTAGGTAATCTGTCCTAATTATAATTTTACTTTAGTCCCTTCCTTGGCCTTTACATCAACATCGGAACAGACTTTGTGGGTTACCGCTTTGACCAACAGTAGCTGAGTTTTACTTTAGTCCTTTCCCTGGCTTCTACAGACTGCAGACAACCCACTTTACAGGGTCAGATAGTCAATTTGAAGCATTTCTTACTAATAATTTTTTTACTTTTTCTGACTTTAGTAAACTTACAAACTATACCTTTAACTAACTAGATTATAATTTGGTTGAAGCTGTACCTATGATGCGTGGAAGATGCAGCTGATCTTGGAGATTCTCGACCACTACGACCTCTGCTACTTGAAACTCCCCCATTTCCTCGGTCTCGGTACATTTCTACGCTGCCCGGCTGAAGATAAGGCGAGTCTCCAACATCAGTACCTGTAATTTAAAACAAAAACATTTGTAATTTACAAAAACTTAAGACACTTCTGAAGATATGGTAAAGAATAATCTAGTACCTAAAGTCTGTCCTGAACCGTTCTTAGTGATTGTGCAAGAAGATGGTGAGCCGCTCATCCCTGTCGCCTTGTGCCACCGCTTTACAAGGAAACGCATCCTGAATGACACAAAGGAATACAAATTTTAAACTTTGGAATTATATCTTTTAAATTACTTGTGTATTATTAGAAAGTGTTAATTTACATAGAAAATAAACTACTACAATTGATTTTAAACACTAGTTGTGAGTTGCATTCGCTGACCTGGAGAGGGCGATAGAGACTCGGACAGCAGAGCGGAAGCGCGTGAGTCCTCCCCGGCGCTGGCTGAAAGAGTCCAGACTGGACAGAGCGGGACGTCCACCCATCCGGGACAGGAGCGTCAGGGTGGCCTCCTCACACTCCTGGAAACCTCCCAGCAGCAACAACAGGTACTTCTTCTGATACACCAGCGCTTTACGGAAACTCTCAGACCTCAAGTACTTTCCATACATCCTCTGAGGAAAAGAGAAAGACAACATTGAAATGACCACTGTGACTGTGAGAATGTGTGCTTCATAACTCACTGTTATTACCTTTAGTGCAGTATTGTCAGCCTCAGGTCCACTGATCTCCCTCAGTGTTTCAGTCCTGACTTCAGATTTGAGTCGGGACACTTGGCTCTGAGCCTGATGTAAGGCTTTCTCAAGTCGGACTCTGTCTCGAGTCCAAGCCTCACGCTCCTGAGAGAGCAGCAAACTGGCATTGTCTCCCTTTGATGTGGCTCTTCTACTGCTCGGCTACAGAATGAAAGAGAAATGATAGGTTAGAATAAACAATATTTATTGTCAAAAAATCATACATTAAGTTACAATTTCATTTATACTGTAGATAATTATTGAAATTTGACTGTCTAGTACCATAGAATGAACTATAGATGAACACTGCAACATTTTATCTTCAGTTTCCTTGAATGTATAAATTTAATCTGTCTTGTATATAAAAATAAATATAGTTTTGCTACAAAAAAGTTACTTGTTGGCTCAAACGCAAAAATCAATTAAGTTTGTACTGCTTTTTTTCCTTCTTCAGTAGACACTGTTTGTTGTTTTGATTTCTCTCATTTCTTTCTTGTACTCACACTATCACCAGATCCCAGCGTGGACTGTCTGTATCGCCTCAGTTCTTCCTCCAGTCGCAGTGTGTGGTTTCTCAGATCGTTTTTCTCTTCCGTCAAACGACTCACGAACCCCGTCAGCTCGGCGTTCTGCCTCAACAGACGCTCGGTCAGGGAGCTGGACGAGCCTCCAGCCAACACGGACGCGCTCTGAAGGAAAACACGTGTGTGTGGTCAAAACAGGAGCAGAGCAACAGATGTCCATCAAGACAAACAAACAAGATACTAACAGTTAATGAAAAATATTCATACACAATCCTCAGGGAGACAAGGATAAAAAAAACACCAACTGGCTCCTCAAGTACCTTTTGATTTTGTATCTATTATACGCAGCTACAGTACAGTATATACATAATTCTTCTACAGCAGGGGCCATCATTTTTTTCGAGGCCAGTTTTATTATTTTGTTTTTTTTATTATTCTTTTTAACCAAAATTCAAACGCAATGGCTGATTTTTATTTGTTAATTTTTAACAAATAAAAACTTTTTTACTACTGTTTTACTACTTTGTCAGTTTCAAGTTATTTCATTAACTTAAGTACATTTTTCTGTCTTTAACAGGGGGCTAACACGTCTGTGAAAAGAAGAGAAAAATAAAAGTGACAAAGTATTAATGCAAAAACCCTAAAAGACAAACCTCATGGAGAGAGGGGAGACCTGGAGATTGTTTTATCATCGAAATAACCTCATCAATGTTGGACTGGACCCAGGACAACTCCTCAGTGTCCACCTCACACGTAAGCCTAGACACAAATTATGCATGTTAAACCACTCAACTCAAGAATTCAGATAAATAATGTTGTTTTTGTCTTTAAAAAACAATTAAAAACAATTAGCAGGCAATAGTAATAGTTATTAAAATGTGTGTATTTTCAAGAATTTTACCTTCCCGTTGCCTTATTGGCCATGCTCTCCACCTTGGTGGAGACGAGGTGGAGTTTTCCCAGGATGTTGTCGATGGTGCGCCAGGGTCCGTGGTGGAGTCCACTGGGTCCCGGGACAGAGAGGTCCAGATGTGAGGGCGAACTCGAGGTCTTCTGCTGCAAAACCCAGTCTTTGGTGCGGTCTGAAGTCTCACTCTGCCTCAGGGCCTGTCAAATACAATGTAAGTTTGACTAAGACTCAGATTTAAGAATGTGCAGTGTTGTCACATTTTATTTAACACAGTTTAAATATTTAGGTGTTGTAAGTCATACAATATACTAAAAGTTTGATACTGATTTTGTAGTCTGTTAAGAAGGTGTACTATATAGGGGTGAATTTCTAAACATGCAGGACACAATATTTTATTAAAGGCAAAAAAGTATAGAAACTAAACAAAGATCGGAAATTATTAAAAAACTATACTAACTTTAATGTATACTGCCCCATCCCTAGTTCACAGTCTAGTACTCACAGTGTGTCCTTCAGTCTGTACAGGTCCTGGTCCGTCTCCTGTGTCCTCTCCCACTCGCCCCACTCTCTGCTCCAGATCTTGACTCCTCTGCACCTCTCTGTCCAGCTGCTCTTGGGTCTGGGTCATCTGTGTTTTGAGGTTTTTGACTTGGACCTGAGCCTCCAGCAGAGCCTCATGATCCCGGGTCAATCTCTGATTCACTAAAGTCAGCTCCTCTTCTTTTCGAACCACCTCAAGTTTCTGGGCCTCTACCTGACCGAGGAGATTAACCACCTACAAACAGGAAACAATGCCAAAAAACAAGATGAACTACTTTATTAGCAGTCGCCATAGTATTAGATTCCTCAACAAGACACTTAACCCACATTGCCTTTAAATGAATGTCGTTGTGTGACTGGTGTTTGGTGGTGGTCAGAGGGGCTGTAGATATAAACTGGCAGCCACGCTTCCGTTTAAGTAGCTTAGAATGAATCAATAATGGACTTAAAATGTAAGCGTTCTGAGAAAGCCTTTGGCATTGTAAAGCGCTATATAAATCTAATCTATTATTATTAATATCTAATTATTTCTTATGGCTACAAACCTGGGTGTGTTTTTCATCCAGCTCCTTCTGAAGTCTCTCCAGCAGGTGTCCCTCTTCCTCAGTCCCACCTCTGCCCTCCTCTCCTCCCTCTGTAGTGTTGGGACCACTGTCTGCAGACCCACCCCGGTGCAGCTCCCTCTCCCGGCCCAGGGCAGAGCTCATCTCCTGGGCTTTGGCTCGCTCGGTCTCCAGCTGCACCTGGAGCTCCTGGAGGCGTCTCTGGAGGCTGAGGCGCTCCTGTTCGAACTGATGAGAGAACTGAGACGAGGTGAGACGCTCCTGCTCCAGCTCTGAGCTCAGCCGAGACACAAGGGCCTTCTGCTCCTCCAGGCTGAGCTGCACATCCTAGTAGAAAAGAGGAATATTGGGTCAATAACTGTAGTTTCACTTTAAAATGTGTTTGTTTGTTATTATAGTAATTCTTTTGCATTTACACTGCACAAAATGCAAAAAATGGCAATTACCTCTAATTCCTCTCTTTGACTCTCCTCACTTCTCCCGGTCCGACAGCGCTCCTTCTCCACGGCCCACTGCAGATCTCGGCTCTTCTTCTTCTCCTCAATCAGCTGGTCGCTCACAGCATCTACTTCAGCAGCTTTCTGTGACATCTCCGCCCTTTGGAGTCGAATAATTTAAATTATTATTAACTAAAAAGGAAACAGAGACTTCATCCTAGTTTTGTAATGTGTCGAACCTGAGAGTGTCCAACTCTTTGATGTGTTTGTGCTGAGCCTTTAGCGTCGTCTCCAGCTCCAGTTTGGTTTGGGACAGTTCAGTTTTTAGCTCTTCCACCAGCAGCCGATCACCCCCCGCCTCTGAGTGCTCCTTTAGGCTAAACTCAGTACCCAGAAAGGCAGCAGAGTCACCACCTACAAACAGAAAATTTACATTAGAATAATCTAAGTGACATGTAATAACAATCTTCATCAAGGTTTAAGTTTAGTTATCTTTTTAAACTTTTTTGACACACAACATACAATTATAGAAAAAGGCCGAAAATATCATAAAGAGCAATAGGGTAACCCATTCAAACAATTATACCAAGTAATTGTGGACTTCTTTACCTTGATGAAGTCTCTCCATTTGACTTCTCAGCTGATGGATTTCAGAGATGAGACTTGACCGGTCAGCACTGTGGAGTGAACCTAGGGCTTCTCTGTGATGGGAATCCTTCAAAACAAATACACAAATACTGACCAACTCAAGTCATATGTTTTTAAAAATAAACAGCACCTATTTAAATTAAGTGTGTATTAATGTATGTCCCTAAGTACTTTGACAAACCAGACGCAGGCTGTCGTAAACGACAGCAAATGTATATCGGTGGAACGCCCCATGCGTCTGCGTCAACTGCTATAACACCGACTGCCTTATGGCGGAGGAGGTGGTGGAAGTGTGGCTGCCATTCTGCGCCTACTGCCTCTTCTGACCACCACTATCATACAGGCACAGTAACACACTCATTCATAAGTAAGGTGGGTTAAGTGTCTTGCCCAGGGACACAAGGGGGTTCGAACCGGCAACCCTCCTGTTGCAGGTTGAACACTTAGACACTGTCTAAGTCTAATCGCGGTCACACGGCCAATCTGCGGACGCGGACGCGGACGGACATGAAACCATAATATCGCCGAACGCATTGCGTTCCGCCGATATAATTAGCAGGTACTGTTTTACCCTATAACAGAAAACAGCATATTTTATAAATGAAGTAAATATAATTTGCCTTTAACAGATACTAAATATCCTATGCCCAGTGTACAGTAATCGTTCCCATGTGAAAACCTGGCACACCCAGTCTTTTCTATGTTCTGTAATAGGATCCACTCAAACATAAAACAGCATCTGGAGACAGTCTTCAAAATACCAGTTACATCACGAACCAACATCAAATATTCATGCAGTACAGGCGCGAGAATGACAGGCCGAGGCGGGGAAGTGTCACTCAATCTCACTGTAGCTTTCCAAGGCTCAGTAACATCAGTCTGGGCTTTTTCATGTCCAAATACAGCTTACAAATAGATGCTTTCAATATTCAACATGTGATCTGAAGCAGTGCAGTGCTGTCATGTCTGTACACTGTATGATGTGATATGTAAATAGCAGTTTTGGTAAGTCAGATTCAGGTGAAGGATCAGTTTATAGAGGTAAA
>JAVQJW010336431.1:0-11269 GCA_036025195.1 Hypseleotris klunzingeri
CGGGGGGGGGGGGGGGGGGGGGGGTGAGAAGTGGGTCAGTTTGAACATGTGTGAAAACATCAGTAAAACCAGGTCAGGAGGAAAAGGAGGAGGTCACCAAAGGCTTTGTTCAGACAGACATGTGACCTCAGCTAATGTAAACACATATGTCCTCCCCGTGTTACTGTGAGTTCTCTCCTCCTCCTCCCGCCGTCCAAAGATAGAGGTGAACTAGAGAATATTAAAGTCCCATAGTGAATGATTGTGAGTGAATAGTGTGTGTCTCTCTGTCAGCCCTGAGACTAACCCCGCCTCAGAGCTGATCTGATTTCTCTGTCAGGACCATCATTGTAGTTGTTGGTCCACAACCATCTTTTCAATGAACCCTAAGCTTCACCCTGGTCCTAACCCTAACATGTTAAAATCCTGCCAAAATCAACAACATCAGCAGCATGGGAAAATCAGATCAACCCCGCCTAAGGACCATAGTAGGTGGTCAAAATAATAACTAAAGAAGGACTGTATTAGGAGTAAATCTAAACTTAATTTAATTTCAGACTAAACCAGGACTAATTCAGGCATAAACCAGGACCAAACCAGGACTAAACCAGGTCTAAACCAGCTTAGTAGTCCAAATTTGTAGCAGCTGTGAATTCCAGTGAGCCACCCTAAAACCTAGACCAGACCTGAGAGCTGAGACTAAAATAGTTCTGGTTTTGGGAGGGTCTTGGTCTGTGGTTTCACTTCCTCTCTGCGTCCTGCCAAATTAAAAGCCTTTTCATTTAATCAGTTTACGACAACAACATATTCTGAAACACATATTTGAGATTGATCTAGATCAGTGGTTCTGAAAACTTTATCAACAAGTGCTGCAACTAACGATTATTTTGCTAAATGATTAATCTGGCAACATTTTTTTAGATTGATTAATATTCGTATAGTAAAAAGTGTTGAAAAAAATATTTTCTACAAATTTAGTGAAGCTAAAACTACCACCTGTGCCTGCCTTAGGACAACAGATGCAATTTAGCTTTTGTAGCTAACTCTGGCATATTTACTATGAAGCTTTTGCTCGTGTTGATTAATATGCAATGTCCTAAATAAATAAATAAATAAAATAAACTAGGGCATATTTACAGATACTACTAACTTACTACTTACTAATAATATGTTTTTTTATATCTTCAATGCCAGTCTATATTATATTTGTACAGTTTTGACTATTACTGCTCTGCAGGGGTTAAACCTGTCTTTCCCAGCAAATGGCAGGTTTAAGAGTCTGTGTGCTCCAGATAACAATTAATCGATTACTTAATTAGTTGATCATTATTTCAATAGTAGTTGTTTTATGCCTAAATGAGGACTAAATCAGAATTAACACCTGTCTAAATCTGGACCAAAATATGAAATGAAAATGAAAAAAAAGAAAAAATACTACTACATTACTAAAAAGGTGAAAACAGGCACTATACCAAGTCTAGATCAGGACACTTGTTTTTTATTTTATATTATTTTATAAATATAAATATGTTTTTTTTTGTGTTTTATAAAGAATCTTGTATTTTATTTCTTTTTTCAGGATGCAACGTGACGATCCACAACCGCTGCAGAGACAGTCTGGCCTCCTGTGTCAAGATGAAACAGAGGGTGAGAATTATTCACTATTAAAACACACACAATCTGGTTTGGCTAATCCAGGGTTTAGTCATGTTGAGAATTGTGGATCAAATTCACATCATTTTCAGCTCATGTGTTTTTGTTGTTGTTATTTTTACAGCAAACGAAGCTGACTTTGTCGAGGAACAGCTCCGCCCTCCAGACAGTTGCCATGAGAACCAAGGGTGAGTCCTGTTCACACCAACACTTAACCTGGAGTCATATATTTCATGTTTTCAGGTCCCATATTGAAGTTCTTACCTTGTATAGATTTAGTTTTTTGTAGTTCTCATGCTAAAGTACTTGTATAGATTTAGTTTTTGTAGTTCTCATGCTAAAGTCCTTTTATAGATTTAGTTTTTTGTAGTTCTCATGCTAAAGTCCTTGTATAGATTTAGTTTTTTGTAGTTCTCGTGCTGAAGGTCTTGTATATATTCTTTCAGGAGCAGCATTGAAGGAGCGCCCGTCCTCTGCCATCTACCCCTCAGACCTCAGACAGTCCCTGCTCGGGTCCAGAAGAGTCCGCTCCGGCCTGTCTCTGTCCAAGAGTGTGTCCACCAATAACATCGCAGGGTGAGTCAACCTGACGCCTGATTGGTCCTTACTCGTTCTCAGATCGACAGAGGAATGTTCGTGACGTTAACACTGCTTAAACATGATCCTGATTGGTTAACATGGCGTGAACATTTGACAAAACTGTTCAACTTGACTTACAACTAAAATGCATTCAATTTTATTGTATAAACTATGTCTCGTGGCTCTACTTAATACTCTACTGTCTTTAATGATATGTTCAGAGATTCTTCATCTCAGTGGGACTTTCCTGGTTAATTTTTTTTTTTTTTATTTACCCAAAAGTAAAATAACCCTATTTTTTGTGATTAGTATGTATTGTCTTAAATTGGTGTATAACTGTCAGTACTGTAGTCAAAGTGCAGTATTTTGTCACAGGGTTAATAAGGAGGCAGTTGGACTTGTATATAACTGCAGTATTTTGTCACAGAGCTAATGAGGAGGCAGTAGTACTTGTATATAACTGCAGTATTTTGTCGCAGGGCTAATGAGGAGGCAGTAGGACTTCGCAGAATCCTGTCTCAGTCTTCAGAATCTCTGAACTTCAGGAGCAGGACCCTCTCCATGGAGAGCCTCACAGATGACGGTCAGTACAACAGCACCACCTACAGTTTATTTAATATTATAATGGTTTATAATAAGGGTGAGTGATATGGTTAAAATATATTATCAAGCAAAGTCACACTTTTGATCTTAGACACCTTTTTCATGTATTTTTTGTCTTACACTGAAAAACACTGCTATAAGTATCTTTATAAAACCTTTTTAACTACAAATTCAATAACTATCCAGTCCAATGTTCATCATAATATTTAATACAATTTATTTTGTTGGCATTGTTACAGTAAAAATGAGAATAAAAAGCAGAGCATAAATGAATGCACTGTAGCATGAGTCAACCATTTTTCAACCATACCATTTTTATTGCCATATGTCATACTACTGTTTTATCATGTATTGGATTGAATTTAGTAATTTTATACGTGACTGATTTTGATCCAGGAGACCAATGGTGGTGCCCCCTGTTGGAGGAGATACAGAAGGACGGCCGTTGTATTCAGTTAGACTCTTGGTCTCTCGTCGTGGAGCCAAGCTTTCTCCAAAAACTCCACAAAGATGTCATCCGCCAACAAGATGTCATCTACGGTGAGATCTTAGGTTATATCCCAGCAATACCATAATTAAACCAGACTAAAACGTCTGTGGACTCTCAGGATTGTGGACTTGTATAAGAGGGAAATGGATCTAGGACTAAACCAGGACTAAACCAGGACTAAACCAGGACTAAGCAGTGTAATAATAATTCGAAGTGTTTATATCCTGCAGAGTTGATTCAGACTGAGTTCCACCACGTGCGGACTCTGCGTATCATGGACCTGTATCGTAGAGGTATGTTGGAGGAAGTCCAGCTTGAACCAGGTCTGGTCCACTCGATCTTCCCGGTCCTGGACCAGCTCTTAGACCTACACTCACCGTTCCTCCAGGAACTCTTCAGGCGGCGAGAGCAGGGGCTGGTGCCGGGGAGTGAGACCGACTACACCATCCGCCAACTGGGAGATCTACTGGTTAAACAGGTAGGATTTGATTTTTCAATGTTGTTTTCTAATTTTTTATCAGATCATTTATTTACCTAGTCTAGTCCTAGATTGAACAGGGTATATCTGGTTTAGTACAGGTTTAGTCCTGGTTTAGTCCCAGGACACAACTTTAGAGTAAAAGCTGGGATTTTTTTTTTGCTGTGATGGGGTTCCCTCTGGTGGCTGACATTAGAACTAGCCTTTTTTAGATATAAGAAATAAGAAAAATATCCTGAAACAAGTCAAATGATTTAGGTCTAATGAGTTTAATAAATCTAAACTAGTCAAAATGTTTCTCAATGATTTTTTTTCTGCAAAGAGACAGTAAAGCTTACCAATCTTCAAAATATTTAGTATATATTTTTCATTTCCTCTGTAGTTTTCAGGTCAGAATGCTGAGGAGCTGAAGAAGGTGTACTCAGAGTTCTGCAGCAGACATCCCAAAGCAGTCCAGCTCTATAAAGAAGTATTAGCCCGAGACCGACGACTACAGCAGTTCATCAGGGTAAATGTCACTACTATGGGCCTGAGGTGGGGTAAATAACATTACTATGCCAGTTTCAATATTCAGTTTGTATTATAATAATAATTCTTAGTTCAGCTAGACATACATGGCTTTGGGTGGTGGGAGGAAAAGGAGAGAACCCACATTAACACAGGAAGGACATGCAGCTAGCTCATTTTGCATCACTGGGATGGATTTTAAACTCTAGAATAGTCTATATAGTCTATGATAGAATTTCACTTCTAAACTTCAATTTAATGAGTAAGTATTTTGAGGAGAGCTGTACCACATTTAGATTTGTTATTAAAAGAAAAGACTAAGAACAGATTTAAGTACAACACCAGGCGACTGACAATAAAATAAAATATAAATAAATACTAACCTTTCTGCGATTCCCACAATGCTCAGCGTGTGACCCGCGGCCCACTCCTGAGGCGCCATGGTGTTCCAGAGTGCATCCTCTTAGTTACTCAACGCATCACCAAGTACCCTGTCCTACTGCAGAGGATCCTGGACTATACCAAGGGTTAGTCTTCTTCTAAACCTCTATTCTACTTCTGTCTATTGACAAAAGCACGCAGTTAGAGACCGCTGTTTTTGAGATTAAAAAAAAAAAAGATATTTGACATTTCTATAAAGAATTTAGCAGCATACCTGTACATACATGTTTTTTCGTCTCTCCATGTTGTTAATAAGTATTGCTCAGAGGCTTCTTGTTGTCTGCAAACCTAAAGCCTCTTCGTGTTAAAACTGCTATAACTGGTTCACCAATTTAGTGATCAGGCCAAACAGATCAGCGGTAGCCTGACAAGACAAGTTTGTAAATTGTAAATATAAATAGATTTATGAGGAACATTGGATTGGATGTACATCTAATATGTAGTTAAAATGTTTTATGACACTGATAGTAGAAAGACAAAAAATACAAAGTCAGCTAAAATCGTGATAAAATTAAAATGGTGATCTTGACCTAATAAAATTGTGATATTTTATTTTTGCCATATCACCCATTGTAAAATAAAAAAAGTAATTAGTGCTGCCTTGTGTATAGGAGACCCAGATGAGTCCACGGTTCTGACCAAAGCTCTGAAGGTTCTCAAAGACCTGCTGAGCTCCATAGATCGAGAGGTTCTGGAGTTAGACCGGACCAGGCGCCTACAGGAAATCCAGAACCGCATGGACCCGAGAGCCGAGACCCGGGTCCGAGGAGGGGTCTTCTCATCTGGGGAACTGCACCGACGCAAGCTTCTCCATGAGGGGGCGCTGCTGTGGAGAGTACAGGGCTCACGCATGAAGGGTGAGTAAACCAAGACTTGACCAGGACTAAACCAGGACAGGACTATACAGGGCTCATGGAGGGTGAGAACAAGACTAAACCAGGACTATCTCTGTCCAACAGTAGATAATATTTATTGACTCACACTAGTTGTGGTAAAATACCTCTGTAGACATAATTGTCCTGCGGCAGACATGCCATGCGTACCATGCCAACTGCTACAGTCACTCTAACACAGTAATACACTAGTGCCACACTCAGTGGAGGATGATGAAGGATGTACTATGAACCTGGTTAGACCTGCTCCCGACACTTCTGTCTCAGGATCAGGACTTATGTCTCATGCTGTTTGGGATAGAGTTAACTTTATGTCTATTATTCTTTATTCATTTTATCATTATGTTTTAGATGTCCGTGTGCTGCTTATGAATGATGTCCTGGTGTTTCTTCAGGACAAAGACCAAAAATACGCCTTCGCCTGCCTTGTGAGTCATTTACCATCATTCTATTACTACTTTTTAGAAGCGTTTGTTTTAAGAGTGTTCGGAAATGAGCTGGTGGAGATCTGCGCACTCCGAGAAGCAGATAAAGCAGATGCTGTTGTGCTGCCAGTAATACCAGACATAAAACTCCAATCTAGTGTTGTACAATATGACATGTGCAACATAGTATTTATACTCATTTATTTTACATGCATTTTTACTTTGTTGTACTTTTTAAATACTTTATTTTCTATTCTTTTTTCTTTGCTTGCAAATCTGTTCTGTAACAATAAATGTGAATGATATTCCAGGACAAGTCCCCGGTGGTGTCTCTGACCGGGCTGATCGTGAGGGACATTGCGAATCAGGAGAAAGGCCTGTACCTCATCAGTGACTGCACTCCTCCAGAAATGTACGAACTACACACCAGCTGTAAGGAGGACCGCAAGAGCTGGATCAACCGCATTCAACAGGCTGTCTTCAGGTGAGGACTAAACCAGGTCTCAACCAGGACTAAAACAGGACTAAACCAGACCACAAGAGCTGGATTAACCGCATTCAACAGGCTGTCATCAGGTGAGGACTAAACCAGGTCTCAACCAGGTCTCAACCAGGTCTCAACCAGGACTAAACCAGGACTAAACCAGACCACAAGAGCTGGATCAACCGTATTCAACAGGCCGTCATCAGGTGAGGACTAAACCAGGTCTAAACCAGGACTAAACCAGGACTAAACCAGGACTAAACCAGGACAAACCAGACCACAAGAGCTCAATCAACCACATTCAACAGGCTGTCATCAGGTGAGGACTAAACTAGGTCTAAACCAGGACTAAACCAGACCACTAGAGCTGGATCAACTACAAAATTCTCCTACTGTCATCAAGTGAGGTCTAAACCAGGACTAAAACAGGCATGACAGTATTGGTCAAGAAGACGTAAGACACTGATTTGCATCTATATGTATTAAGTCTAGATAAAGCAGATGCTGCGGTGCTCCCAGTAATACTAGACACCACAGCACAGGAAGTCTGACTCTGTTACTTCCTGTGTTTTCTGGAGCAGAGCTGATTAAATACAAAGTGCATTTATTCTGATATATTTGACAGAAACTGTAAATATGAAGATATGAAAAAGAAGGATTTAACTCTGTATTGTTTCCTGTTTTTGCAGTTGTCCGTCCAGAACTGACTTTCCTCTGATTGAGACTGAGGACAAGGCTCTGCTGCGTCGCCTCAGAGGTCAGTGTTCCATCTGCTGTACAGTTATATACATATAAAGTACTACTAACATTATTGTGCTGTAAAAAGTATTAACAATAATTAGGGGAAAGCTTTGGTTTAAAAAAGAATATAACTTTAAACCTTAAGCTAGGTCCAGTTTGTTGCAGGGCTGAGACAGACAATCATTCAGTCTTTTCATAGGCCTAATATAGACTAATATAATATAGCCTAATAGAAAAAACTTCATTAAAACAAGCGTGTGGAGGATAAGAGTGGGTGCCACTTTACTCAGGTCACCCATGGAAGTCACATTTTAATTGTATTGTCTTTGGACAGTAAGAGGAAGAAGAGAGAACCCACAGTAACACGGAGAGAACATGCAGAAACACACCCAGAGTTAGCGGTAATGTAATTTTTCCTGATTGTGTTCCAGCGGAGATCGAGCAGAAGGACCGAGAGGTGCAGGAGCTGCTGCAGGAGAGGCTCACCCTGTTCTCAGACCTGGTCCAGGCCACGAGTCCAGATCCAGACCGACCCAAGACCGACTACACGAGAAAGCTCTTTAGGACTGATAGTGGGCCTACACCACAGGGAGAGCCCATACTCAACAGTGCTATCAGTGAAGGTAAATAAACCAAGCCTAAACCAGGACTGAACCAGGATTAAACCAGGCAACAGTAGTGCAGTGAGTGAGTGAGCAAGCATCCATAGGGTTGCCGGTTCAGGATACATTTACGAGCTGCAGCAGCGTGTGTTTGATCGGTTTACTGCACATAGGCATTAGTTCCAACAGTGTGTGTGACTGTGAAGTGAATGAATAATGAACAGTTGTTATTCTAACTAAGCCAGTATTAACTACTGTTGTTACTGTTGTTCCAGTGGAGAAACTGAGTGAGCTGCTGATGGACTGTAGAATCCAGAGGAACTCCTCCAGTGGGAGCCAGCAGCCAATCAGCAGTGAGTATTACCCTCTAACCCCACCCCATAACCTGACCTAAGCCATTTAGCAGTGTATATTTATTCATTTTATTTAATCATTTTTGTTATGAATTATATTTATTAAATTTAAAATTATATTATTATTTTTTCTCATCTTTGTTTTTTTTTTATGCCTTTTCGTTTTTAGATGGAGAGACTGCTCTGAACGGCTGTGTTCAAAACGGCAGCTCCTCCAAGGTAAGCCACAAATTAACTTTAGACCTGGTTTAGATATCACTGTATTATCTTTTGTTTTAATAATCATTTACTTTGAATCATTGTAGGACAAAAATGGGAACCAGCTTCAAGAAACAGCTCTGACTCGGGTAAAAACAGTTGTTTATTTTAATGAATTTAAACATTAGTTTTATTGTGTTGGAGTTAATTGTTTGTGTTTTATTTTGTAGGAGGTGTGTAGGAGGCTAGTCACTCTCAGCTCTCAACTCCATGCTCTGCAGGTAATATTTATTTTTACACTTGGACAAACTGATAATAAAAAATTTACATGAGCTTATAACCTAGGAATCAAACAGTATTAACAGTATCTAAAAAAATGATGCTTAAAAATGATTGTTAACTGGTTACTAGATCCTAATAGTGCTAAAAGTGTTACTGAATTCCTCTGATCACTGTCTCACCCACAGGCTGCTGTGATTCGTCAGGACTCGCTGCTGGAGCTGTCCGTCAGGTTAAGCGCCGCCCCTGGTCAGGATGGAGAGGCGGGGCTTCTCCGTCGTCAGGTGAACCTGCTTCGGGAGGAAGTGACACGTCTGCATGGCCTGGTCCCATTGGACCATCAGAGACACGCTCGAGCCCCATTGGCCGACCAAGAGGAAGACGCTGTGGACGGGACCAATGAAAACACATCGCAGAGATCTGACAGTCCCAGAGGTATTGCAGTAATTGAGTATTTTTTAAATAAAAAATTGAGAAATATTGGGACAGAGGAGCATGAGAGGGTGTTGAGGGATAGAAGTGAGACAGGAATATTAAATGGCTCCATTGCAAAGATAGATGAAAGGTAATTTATTAAATGTTTTTTTGTGAATGGAGCAGTTTTTTTGTGTGACATGAAACAATCTGAGACTGGGATTTCCTGTGTAAGCTGACCTATGTGTCACACAAACACGGCAGATAGATACTTTAATGATTGCTGCAAGACTATCCTAAAACCCCAACCAACAGGTGCTGAATTTAAATATCAAATATCCAAATAAACAGCATTTGGCAGATGACTCGCGTTTGATGTAAACACAGAATCAGAGTTTAAATTTGATTCCATTTTTAACTAATTTATGGTTTTACTCCAAAATTAGAAAATTAATTCACACACATTATGCATTTTGATTATTTTTAGTTAAGGGGTGTGTTGTGATTAATAACATTTTTTGTTAAACCAATTTTTGTTTTTATTTATACAGATCTACAGGACATTCCCGAAGAGAGTGAGCCCAGTTAACGCCTGAGTCACATGACCTCATCTGAGCGACATCGTGTGGACTTTCTGCAGCCATGGACTTCACTCAAGACTTTTAGACCAAACCCTGAGCCCATTTTAGACTTCTGTCAAATTGGTCTAGTCCAGTCAAGACCTGCTCTGATCCTGAGACCTCTGTAAAAATGAACCAGACTGGATTTACCCTTGGACCTGTGGAGGTTTCATATGACACTACCATCAGCAGCACTAGCCCTGACTAGTCTGAAAGTTGCCATAATTTGGGTTTGATCCTGGACTAGACACGACACTCGCTAAAGTCTATTGGACTTGGAGAAAATTGTGAAGGAATGTAATATAAGGTTGTCTTACACCACCTGAGTATCACAGGGTTTAGAGTGCTTTAATTGGGGCAGGTTAATGAAGGAGGAGGGGCTTCAGAGGACACTAAACCCAGGGCTACAGGGCTACTTGAATTAGGATTTGCTATCTTCTTGGGACCTGTGCATGTTTAATTCTGCAGCACTTTCCAAAAAAAAACCAAAGGCAACTAAAGTGCTCAGACCTAAACCTAGAACCAAAAACTTGCTCTAGACCTGGTTTTAGATGTGGTCTTTGTTTTGGTCTTAATCTAGACTCGGGTAGACTACTACAGCCTTCTGGAGCAGGACTCTTTGGACCATTATTAGCATGTTAGAGTCTTAGCATGTCAGTGTAATAGCATTAGCCAGACATTTCCCGCTGGGGTCACATGATTATCACAGTGTCACGTGACCCAGTTTAAAAACTTGAGACTGAATTTGTAATATTTCAGTGAATTTTAATGTTTTTATGCAATGTAACTGTGGCAACTGTATCTTCAACCAAATGAAGGATAGATGCTGCGTTTGTGTGAGATTCTGAATATTGATCTTGATGCCGAGACAGCCCGGGAATTGAACCGTCAACTTAAGACACTGTTCTGTTAATGACCACCCCTACAACACATACTGTAATTACATTTACTATTTACTCAAGAGTTACTTCAAAATAACATTACTCAAGTAGAAAGTAAGTATAGTGCATTAAAAGAACTTGTAGCAGTACAATTTGTTCAAAGTTATTCTGATGTGAGAAACAAGAAAAAAACAAGCAGACCTTTTCTGATTTTCAGAATATTTCATAATGTTAAAAAAATTTATTCTGGGAACCATTAATCTGGACCAGGATTTGACATAAGACTAAAAAAACTTGTATTTTGTTTTTTAAAAATTATCAGAATTTTGTGTAAATGTAAACTGTAATTCCATTGGAAAACCTCTGAAATACTTGTGTGCTTTAAAAGCTTTTACTGAATTTTTTACGGTTTACAACATTTCACTTTGTGCTGTAAAGAAAAAAAATGGGACTAAAACGTCATTTTTAAAAACGTAACTCCTTTGGGGGAAACAGCTGGTCTTGAATATCAAATTTTAGCTGTTTTTTTAACAAAGCTGAACTGTGTATAATATTGCTGTATTTTAAAAGTGCTTTTAAAATGTTTTATGTTGTTGGAAAAAATGAAGAACATTTCAGTGAAAAGTGAAGGCTGGTTAAAAAAAATATC
>JAVQJW010336663.1:0-12109 GCA_036025195.1 Hypseleotris klunzingeri
TTAATCGCATTATAAATATGATGAAATATAAAATAAATATAATACCTGTTCACCAATAGGTGCAGACAAACCAGCACTGACAGTAATGTCTGTGGTTATATGGTATTCCATCCACAACACAACACCATGGCACTGACCACTCCTATAACAGAAACAAGCAAACATCACAAATACATTGCACATCAGAGCCAAT
Source organism: Hypseleotris klunzingeri (assembly GCA_036025195.1). Classification (NCBI taxonomy): domain Eukaryota; kingdom Metazoa; phylum Chordata; class Actinopteri; order Gobiiformes; family Eleotridae; genus Hypseleotris; species Hypseleotris klunzingeri. Next base: position 194 of record JAVQJW010336663.1, read on the forward strand.
AGTCGAGCTGTAATGCCCTCTGTTTTCTTTCAAAGCAACATTAAGAAAATGTAAAATAGCATCAGAAAATGCATCTATGCTGTGTGTTTACCTGATAAAAGGCAGTGAGCCCTTACTGGTTACAGGCTCCTGAGGAACACACTGAGTGAAGTCAAATCTCATAACTGCGGTGGCGGGGGTGAGAGCACGGCAGGGGTACTCCCAGAGTGGATGAGGCTCTGCCTCACGGGACTCACGAAAATCTAGAGACCTCTGAATAAATCATGATCAGTCTTCGATCTGGTTTTCAATATGTACCACTTGTCTGAGTGATTGACTAACCTGAATCATCTCATCCATGGCTGACACATCAAAGCCTTCACATGTCCCACATGGGGCTCTTATCCTCCACAGATTCTGAAAAAAAAGAAAAACAGATTCAATCAATCACAATATCACTACAGAATAACAAGTTTGTTACATTAAATTTTTAGGGTACTGCACCTGGAACTCCACAGCCACCATATGCAGTGTAGCTGAACAGGGCAAAATAGTGGCATTGGGCCTGAGGTAGGCTGCCAGTGCAGTTCGGCAGTACCAGAAGAATAGTGAGTGCCAGGGCAGGAGACTGGTGCTGAAGTATGGCTCTCCCATCAGCACTGAGATCTGAGGAGCACAGGAGATGATTTAGGTCTCCTTTGAGAATAATAGTGAAAGACAAGTTGTTGATTTCATTCATGTGATTTAATTCAGTTTTATACTGATAGAACAGAAGCAAAAAAGATGTATGTGCAAAGGTTTTTAAGCACACTTGAATACATTTAAATGTTAAAATTATAAAAGAGAAAAAGCCCAGGATTTCAGAACTGTTGCTCAGCTCGTAAAAAAAAAGAAAGATGAGTGAGACCTGTTGCTCTTGTAGATCACTACTGCTCAGCTGCTCTGCCTGGAGCTCCAGCAGCTCCACAGCCCCGGTCAGCCGATTGGCCTCCAGCACCTGCACAAGTCAATATTGAGGAACATTTCTGTACAGTGTCCTGGACACAGCTTTTATACTAACCTGCTCAATAACCTGCCTGGACATTTTCGAGCTTTCCACACTGAACACCTAGATATGATAGACTATGATTAATTATCACAATTTGTCAGTTGCTTCAAACAATAATCAAATTTCATTAAGTGATGTTTATCCTTGTTTTTGTTTTTTTGAGATACCTTCTTAGCACCAAGCAGATGAGCAAAAACAGGAAGCAGACTGCCATCACTGACACTAAGACACACACTGTCTTCTCTCAGCACCTGCACATACACACACACACACACAGTATTAGAGTGCCCATACGTATACACCATTTAAACATTTGCTGAGACCCTTGCTCTTACACTGCGGAGGGCATGGAGAAAGCTCTCTGTGCGGTGTTTGTCATTGAGTTCACCAAATCTAGGCCGATTCCATGCCAGATGTGCCAGACAGGTGCAGCAGGGCCGAGACACTGGAGTGACACTGGACAGGTCTTTCTGTCGGAGCCTGAGGAGAGATTTGATGTCTCATTTTGGATTTTCACATCAGAAAACTATACATGGATAATGTCAGCCTTGACAAAAAGCATAAAATGATGGAATACAGCTGTTCTTGGCTATTTAACTATTCTACAGGCAAAAGGCACTGTCTCTAGATAAAGCCATGTCTATTAATGCATTGTGGCCATAACTTTGCCTACCTGCTCATGTTGTACCACAGGCTGTAGTCATCATGGCTGACAGTCAGACACAGCTCCTCCCCCACACTCACAGCACTCTCTTCAGGCAGGAAGTATACGCTCTGCATCCAGTGGTCTCTCCACTAAAACACACAGGCCTGTTCAGCATGCACCTCTGCTTGTCCCCATTACCACAGAGTGCCATACTCACAGGAGCTGCACTGGGCTTAGCATACGTCCAGCTGGGGGCCATGCTGCACACAATGCTATCATCGGGATCCATACCCAGGTCCCACCAGGAGAGAACGACCTGCGCCTGGCCACTGTGCTGAGCCACAAACCGGGAGTGGTGGGTCTGGGGTGCACTGCTCACAGGCTTACTGAAGTCAACACTGACACAAACGAGGGAAATATCATGTACAGTCTTCGGCCAGAATCATGTTTGCAGTTTTGAGTATCAACTCAACACTCTTTTTTATAATACAATAATAGACTTATGGCCAAAAGATACCTGAACATGGTGAGAAGGGGGCTCAGAGAGGTGAAGCTGTGAGGGGGTACCTGGCTCATCTGGATGTCACACACTGCATGAGCTCCAGCGCAGAGCGTCAAAGCTGGAGGTGGCAGCAAGTGAGTGTGCTCCACACTCACGGGCTGGAGATGGGCCCAGCTCCACAGCACCTCGGACTGCACCAACTGAGCGTACACTGTGGCCCTGTGGGGTACGGCCTCACAGCCCTCCTGCAACACACCACATCATTATAGGAGAGATAAGGGTGTTGGAGTGCTCTAACAGCACAGAATATTTAGAATAACTATATTTAGCAATTGACAAAGTTGTGGCAAATATAAATCGACTTGTGGACAAACCAGCACTAGGTTTTGATGAGCATGCTCATAGCTGGGCAGAGCTCCTTCTCCAATCAATTCTGTGTCAAACAACTCTGTAATCAGGACATTGGCCTTTGTCTGCATATCTCCATCTGAAAAAAAAAAACACAATATAATTAAAGATTAATGGGGAAACAATGGCAGCACCACTTTTAAGTTAGTTACATGTATCAATATCATCAAAATAAAGTATTGCAAGATGATGACAATTTTGTCATAACTCTTTACTGTGGATTTAGAACATGGTTTGTAGGTTTCTGCTCTCAGCATGCTTCGAGTTTGTATAATTCAGCTTTTGTACACATTAATAACATTTTGCTTATGTTTACTTATATGAAAGATTGAACAAGTTAACACGATAAAGGCTTTGTTTCAAGTGATTACCACAAGTTGAAAAAGATTATTTTTTTTAGTCAAATGTTTCTGACCTGCGCCCACTGTGACTTCAGTGGAGTGTTTGTTGATGATTTTGATTTTGTCCGAGAATCCATTCTTCTCCACAATGCACCGGGCCGCATCTGCCATAGGCTTGAATACCTGTAGAAATTAGTGTTTGAGTAAGTTAAATGCCTACAGAATTAGCATTAATGGCAGGGCTAAGAGCTAGGAGTTAAACAAAGCCCTAAATGAGGAACAAACTAGAGTTATTTGAGAGAACAATAGTGACAAAAGATACAAAGGCTACTGCACAGGCTAACAGTTCTATACTTTAAAGACAAATTCTGATCAGTATTTTGATAAGTGATTGGTTATAGGGAGTGAAACTGAGATGGAGATCAAGTGTACACAGACAACTGTAAAACTCAACGTGAATTTTTAAATATTTTTTTATTTCATGGACCTCCTCTTAGTTATCTTGCCAGCGTGAGAGTTGTGTCTTGTAATGTGACCTACCTCCACAGCATAGCAATAGTCAGCTCCTGCAGTGACAGCCATCATAGACAGCAGCCCTGTTCCTGTACCAATGTCAAGTACAATGACCCTCTCACCACAAGCTTTCACCCGGCCCACAGCTGCCTTTATGCCCTGGTAGTACTTCTCATTCTGAGGCATAATAAAAAACACCATATACATTTTAGGTCTGTTTTATGTGTTTCGTATAAATAGCTGTGGGTTAGTATGAAATAACAAAACTATTACCAATATAATTATGTATGCATAACACTAATAATATATTTATCAGTTCAGTTTGGATATAAAAGTGATGAAGTATTAAATCATGAACGAGAGTAGCTCTCACCCTGTCCTTGTCATGCAGCATGTCAGCATAGGACGACCTGAAACAGAAAATGTCCAGGGTTTAAAAAATACAATTTAAACTTTCACGTTAAAATTTCTTTTAGGGCATAGCTTTAACATTCTTATGTTATCAGCGCGTTATATCACTTTATTGCTAAATAAGTACATAGGGGAATAACGTTACAATTTATTAAGATGTAAAATGGGACAAAAGTGAAATGAGATGTATGGCAATGCCCCTCTGCATTTTTTCTTTATATCCCAAAGTAACCCACGGTCAAGCTCTTAGTGGGCTTAGAACCAACTTTGACATGTACCAACAATCGAAAGTAAGACAAGTTTTTGTTATGGGACTGTCTTGTGTAGTAATACTCTTAAAATGTTGAAACAGTTCTAATGTTGCAGAAACTGTTCATTAGAAATTAATACCTGGCTATCTCCTGGTGGTAATCATACTGTTCGCTTTCTTCCACCATGTCAAAAACATCTGTTGTAGAGTTAGCATGTCCGCAAAACATCTTCATGTCGGCCTCAAATCAGAACTGTGCTGTTTCCAAATTGCAAACAAAAAAGTATCGCGATCTGTGTTTTACAGAGACAGCATTGCCTTCAACATGGAAGCTGCCATCTTTACACAATGACGTCAATCAACTTCCGTTTCGGAAATAGGAGGGTTGGGCTCATGGATAATAGATCCATGGTTGGGCTGCACTGCAGCATGATATATGAGCATTTTTGAAAAACATTTGTCAGAGATATGTTCACACAGAAATATTCAATGTTAGTCATTTCTAATTGGGTTTTACTTAAAACACCAAAAGTCATTTAAATATTTAAATTTATTTACTGACATCAAAAACAAAAAACAGTGAGTAGCAGCGGGCCTTAATTTTCTTTGCAAATCTCTGTAACTCAGATAAAAAGGCCATTTTAAGAGACACTCAGCAGCACCAGAAGTCGAGTTATGGATGTTTTTGGATATCAAGACAAAATGAAATAACAAATACATCAATACACTTTTACATTTTAACAATACCATAAATATTGATAGATTAAGTGCAAATAAATAATTTAATCCAAAACAGAAAAAAACATTTGTACATTAACTTACTGACATATGCTTACTTAAAGCTTAAAGTACTATTCTCTTTAGACTAACATTTTATTGTTATACTGTACAGTTTATGTGAATGTTAATTGTGGTCATTCTGAAGTATGTCACGTACAGGACCACTAATACTATGTTTGCGTGGACTGGCTTATTAAACCGGCACATAGTCATGCACACTTGGCAGTGGGCAGGCAGAATGTCATGGTGGAGGGAGGCACCAGGATGTCTGTGAAGATAGGCCTGTATCCTGCCGGCAGAGGAGGGGCACACTGCTCCAACAGATCCAGGACGGTTCCCCTTATGTCCCGTGAGATGTCTCCACGGATGTCCAGCAACACAGACACATGTTCCTCACTGTAAGAGATAGTGTAAAAGCCATGAGACCTGGCCCAAAAATCAACCAAAGAGTAGCGTAATAGATTTGAATTACATATTTTACATTTACACAATATACTACCTAATATCAGGGTATTTTTCTGCCAGCCCAGACACTTCTAGGGCAAGCATTCCGGGGTCTTTGAGTCGGATAAAGTCAGCCAGTACAGGCAGTAAGGCCAGGGGGTTGACTGAGGCATCACCTTCCTACAAAGACACAAGCAAGAGCAAATCACACTTTAGAGGCCAGTACAAAAACACCAAACCATCCTCAAAATGCTAGGACATTCTCCAGGCCAGGTGCAAAACACAGTTAATTCCAACCAAAGTCACTGATTAGTTATATCTCTGCCTGTGTCTGACCACTGTTTGGAACACATCTCTGAAGTTCTGCTCATCGTGGAGCATCTGCTGGGCCAGCTGCCTCCTGTCATCTGAACTGCGACACACCAGCTTCTTTTGCATCAGCGCCCGGACGTACTCCACCACCAGCAGCCAGCGAGCCTCCTCCTGCAGCCGCTACACACACACAGCTGTCAGCACAACATTTAGGACAAAAAGAATCACTGATGATCAATTTTCTGTGATATAATAAAAAAAAGAAGAACCAAAACAAAGTCAAACTGTGAATAAAATATATAATAAAATAATAATGTTTAATAATCATAATCTGCACTATAAACAAAATAATTAACATCAGATAATTGATAATAACTGTTTAAAGCAGGCTGTGGTGACAATACTAGCATAGTTAACCTGTCTGCAGGGGGGGCGGACGCGGCCGTACAACTCCACATGCTGCTCCATAACTGCACACAGCTTAGGGGTGGGGTCTCCCTGAAGTAGCCAGGGTCTGGTCAGCAGACCTGCAAAGAAGGGCTGAAGGTCCAGCTGGAGCTGCTCCATGACCAGACGACAGGCCCGTCGCACTGTTCTGTCCAGAGCTGCCAGTGGGTTAGCAGGGGTGCGGCTGAACTGGCCCGCTGCCCGTGATGACTGCTGCTGCTGTAAGCTCTCAGTAGATTTCCTGTGTGAAATATAAAACAGAAGTAAAATTAAATCACATTTTGTTGACATGTTAGTGTATTGTGTTTACTGTTTACAATTTTTCAGATGTAAATGATCACAAACAGTTTGTGAACCAGGAGTTTTAAAATAAAAAACATGCTTTATCTTTGATGTGGCTGTAAAGTCAAAACTTGCAAGCAGTTTGAACACAAACTAGGTAAAGTTGGAATAATCAAGTCAGAAAGTCAGAAAAATCCGGAGAATAAATTGGGGTTTATAACCTAACCAATGTATGAATGGTGACAACTGCTGATTGCATTAAAGCATGCTTGGTAATTTACTGAGAAATATGTGGTCAAAGGGGCTAGTAACTACCTTCTTAAAGCAAGTGCAGTGTTGGTCTTACTTGAGGGTGACACAATTGCTGATTGAGGCCAGCAAGTAATGGAGGAAGAACTTATTACTGTTGTTTAGGTCTCTCCGACGCTCTTTTCCAAATTTCACTAAGGCTTCGCGAAACCTGTAGGCAAATGTGTGAACAAATGAAGGTAAATTAAATTATTAATACTTTTTATGTGAAAGCCAAATACACACCTATTCAGAAGGTTTTCTATCTCATACATCCCCATTTGTATGATCTGGTCTTGTAGTGACTGTCCAATCATCAGAGCAACTCGGGAGTTTTCTTCCAGCATCTGCATCAAGAAACACGTGTGAATGTTTGGTTACTACAAAACAGAATTAATCAGCTCATACACTGGCCACAATGCAAAATGACACGTCACGTCAATTTGTGACTTATTTATATGTTTTATATTTGTAGCGTCACATATAGTATTTTTGGTGACCTGTCTCTCAGCGGGTCTGTCTCTTGTATTTCTTATTTTTATTGTATTTTAATTTTTATTGTATTTTATTATATGTTTACTTATTTCTCTTGTATTTTTACAAACACTTTTTTTTCTTGCTTTGTAGCCTACTATTATTGCATGCTACTAGTACTTCTTGATTATTGTCGCATTGTTGACCTTGTGTTGAACCTGCATAAACACATCTTGAATCTTGAATCTATCTGGTCCCTCTTTCAATATTTATGAAGAACTGATTCCTCTTATGTTATATTATATATAAAAACTATATATTGTATAAAAATGATATTATATAAACATATAAATACCAAGTGTGTTTGCTTCCATTTTCTGTTTTCACTGGTATATAATAATAATAATATATCTTGTATATAATAATAATAAAAAAGCTTTGACATGTGCATTAAAGCATTGGCGTGCATTAAAAAAGTAATAGCAGAGCATTCATGAGCACCTGAGTAATGATGGTGGGCAGACTGGTGTGATAAAAGCCTTCATGATCTGTATCTGGCTCTTGCTCTCTCTGCCAGTCTTGGACCTCCACTTGTAGAGCTTTGAGCATCCATTCAGACACACTCTTCTGCAACAAGACAGCAGTCACAAATATTTGTGCACTACAAAAATATAGAATAAGTATAAACTCACTCACTCGAACACTCTGCACATATTTGTTCTGAAGCTGCTCTAGCCCCTCTGCAGAAATAAGACAGCCCAACTCCTCCTTTTCCATCACAGATGTGAGCTCAGGGTGACTCATCATATCAGGGCTGCAGCATCAAAGACCAGCAATCTCTTAGCATTTACACAATGGTTTTGAACTATGGAACTGTAATACCTTACCTGGTATAAATGTGTAGCACCCAGTTGAGCACAGCAAAGATCTCTCCACTTTCCAAGTCCCAACTACTAATCTAAGCAGACGATGCCTTATATTATGTACAGTAGACCCTGGTAGTAAAGTAACATTTTTGGCAGGGATCTGGCACAAAATTGTTTATAAAATACATGCACATATAATATAATGTACATGACTTACTTGTGCTAGATGTGCAATTAAACAGTGATGACTTGCCCTCAGATAGGCTGCTGTTAGCTGGTAGTGTGCAGGGACACAGTGTTCCAGCAGGTGGCGTACAGTGGCTACATCAGCCATGATGCCATGTTGAAGAGCAGACAGATGCCCGGCCAGACCTGGACCACGCGTGTGAAGATAGGAAAGACTGCGAAAGCGTGCTGAAACTGCTTCCTCTAGTACCTAACAGACAGACATCATTTGGAGGATTAAAATATAAATTGCCCTCTCTAACGTTTTGCTTCACACAGGAAATATACACATTTAACAGCCAAAAGCAAAAAAAAAAAAAAAAAAAAAACACAAGAGAGTTAAAAAATGGGAACACTGTACAGTTAAAACATAATTAAAATAAATTCTACATTCCAATCAATATTTAGGTTTGTTTTCCCAAACAGCAGACCTTAAAGAAACAGGCTCTCCAACAGCGAGGTCTGCCTGGGGGCAGTGGTCGGCTGGTACCCCCTCTCTCCTTCAGCAGGACCTGGTCCAGGACCTCCTCTCGCTCCACTATCCTCACTGCAGACACAAAAGGTATGGGGTTCTGCCTGGCCAGAGTCAGAGCACTGCTCACAACAGCCCATATCTCTCTACCTGCAACAAGCACAAGCAGCCACTCAAACAGATGTAATAAGCAAAAGCTACAATTTAAGTATGTATGGGGGCTGGATTAACATCAGTGTACTGATAATACTAAAGAAAACATTTAACTACACTAACACCACCAGTCACAAAAAAATGGTCCTACCCAGAGCATCCACCAGCTGCCCCACTCCAGAGAAGTATTTTGTCACCAACTCTTGATCCTCAGCACTCATGGCATTCCCATGGAGCTGCCATAAGATGTCATCCTGCCAACGCTCCAGCTCCATCAGGCGGGCGTGAGCCTCCAGAAGCCTGCGAGACTCCACCAGACGTTCAGTCTCCAAAACCATGCTACGCACTGGAGCAGGATGTGAAAAAGTCAGACTCAACATAATAATATAACATAGCCTATATGTGTGGACATGTATGTTACACCAAAGCATCTATTGCCTCTGCTCATTGCCAGTGCCACTTATTAGGCACAGAGGCAGAAGCAGCTGTCTCCTCACAAAAACATTATTATGCTTGCTCATTTGATTTTCTTGATTTCCTTGTAATATATTGCACAAACCAGAGTACAGCCGTGGCAGGTTGTTGACAGCAGCAAATAGCTGCCTCTGCTTCAATGACATCTCCTTTAGATTTTTTAAAGACTGGACCCCCTGTATGTTTTGACTGGACTCCTCCTCCGCCTTCTTTAAGATGTGTGTGACCTCACTGAGCTCAGCTCGGGCCGCTCGGAGCTGTTCTAGACCCCAGTCTACTCCCTCTATATAGGCCAGCACCATGGACTGAAACAACATAAACACACAAAATATTAAAATATAATAGTTATTGGCAAAGATATAAAGATGACGATCATGCGATTTTGCTACATTACTGCAAAAGAAACAAAGACATGTTAATGTAATCCAATCATTGCCTTTAACAGCAGTTCAAAGGTTTTCATTTTGCCTCCCTTTTTCCAGGAAGTATGTGGACATTGTGCAGCGATGCTCTTGTGTGATGATGTGTTATTACCTTGAGCCTGGTGTATATGGAAGCAGTTCGTTGACTCTCCCTCTTCCTGTACTGACTCAGCCGCTCTAAATGTTCAGGGCGACAGAAAACTCCAGACGCCCACTTTAGGGCAGCCCCACGGGCCAGTCGCTCTGCCCTCTCCGCCTCAGGCCATACTTCCACTAGTGGCAACCAGTATTCTGCAAATATGCAAAAACAAATGCAATACCAAGCACATCCCATCCCTGATCTTATCTGAATATTAGAACAGGGGCCTTAAAACACTAATAACAGAAGAAATTGTGAAAGTGAGATAATAAAAAAACAGTTTGGGTCATTGCTTATTGTTTTTTATGCTTTTGAAGGTTTAAGTTTTTATTTTTGGAGGGGTGTGACACTATTTTTCTTGAAGTCTAACGAGTTTGGTGGAAGGAGTGGTATTGATGTTTCCGGATTGAAAGGCATTGTTCAGTCTGACCCCAGCATTATGCTTTTCATAGCCAAGGAAACATGGGAGCATATACTATAGTTATGAACAATAGCTGTGTTATACTGAGACACAGAAGAAAAACAGTGTCAGCTGTGCAGCCATCACATGAAAGATTTCAATGAAAACTATTCAACTGAGCATTATTGAATGAAGGTATTAGTGAGTGACTCAGCAGACAACAATGTGCTTGATGCTAATTCCCTGTAACCTACTTCTCAATCAGCATGTTGTGACTAAATAGTGGGTCCTGTCCTCCTCTCAATGTGTTGTGTTGGTCTCTTGCCAAATACCCATTAATGGCCACATAAATACATTATTGATAACATATCTGAGACACTAAAAGCATGTTATTACTGATGCAAATATGAATGATGTAAGAAAGAGTAAATAAACTCCTGCATCATCATCCTTCAGGAAAGTATGTGTGGGTTTACGTTTTCTTGATGCTTTCTGTAGCCCATTTTACCACAAATTTGTAATGTAGCTTGTAAGAAGGCAGTCTGTGGCCATCAACTTGAAGAGAAGTGTGAGAATCTTTATTAGTTTGGCCTCACCGTAAGATAGTGATATTGGAGTTTTTATCTGCTTTGAGCTTTAGTGGGTGTGGCCTTTTAGAAATGTTATGAACAGGCATGCTGTGTGCTGTTTATGTGTTTGCATTTGTGTGTCATTACCTTCTGATTGGTCACAAGCATTGCTCTGATCCACTGACACTGAAGATCCATTTGAAGCCATGGGTCCCCTGAGTAGAGACAGTGAGGCAGTCCTGGGTGCGCCTCCTAAAAACAAAGTACTGAGACAAAAGCACAGAGAACAGGAAGGCAAAGAGCAGAGGCACACATCCATTCTACTGATGGCTTCTAGCTTCCACTCTCCACCAGATCCTCTGAGTGGTCAGTTGGAAGGGGAGGTCCAAAAGGGCAGGCAAAGGGTGTGTACAGAAAGACATGCTGCATTCAAAGACCTATGCAAAACCTGGGGAAAAGGAATCTTCCGCACTGTAAGGAAAAACTGTTGCAGATGTGAGATTAGCTCATAAATAAATTATGATTGCAACATTATACAGTACTGTGCAAATGTTTTAGGCAATGTCTAGTAGCAAACTGATTAACTAATTTTGTTGTCTCAAAATGCAAAGTAAGCATTGAGGACAAAGAGCAGAGCATAAATGAATGGGCTGTAGCATGATTCAATAATCTTCTCAGATTAACCTCATATTGTGATCTGATCTTTTATTGACATTTTGCACAACCCTACTTTGCTTCTAATTAGTAACTTTATCTTGATATTATACACCTAGATTAGCTTTACAAAAAAATATCAACATCACTGTGTCTGTCTGGTATTAACATGGAGACAGAAAGATGTGAGCAGCCTACAGCTATTGATGAAATGGTGGGACAATATACCAGTCCTAAACAAATTGGACTTTTGAAGCAAAATGTGGTGTATAACTGGATTTACAGGTGTATCCCCTGAGGGCTCACGTTCTATTTAGTAAACTAGTGCATATAAACTATTAAATTGAAGCTTTTTATCAATATACTAGTATGCCAAATCTGCCTAATACATTTGCACAGTATAGTATTAAATATAGG
>JAVQJW010336796.1:0-13808 GCA_036025195.1 Hypseleotris klunzingeri
ATACTATAAAAAAGTTTGACCACAACTATGATGCATTCCTATTTTTCCCTACATAAACCTATAAATATATATATAAATCAAACACAAGGTCACACTTTTACCACTAAACATGTAAAAACAACCCAAAATAGGCCTACTGTCATAATTTTGAAGTAATAAAGCCCACTCTGAGCACAGGACATTTGAAACAAGGCCCAGAATTTGCAGAGTTACTGTATTTCATTAAGCATAGTACTAGACTGGTCACAAAATGTTTACAGCATATCACAAATGTATGGTATTTAAGAAGAACCAGATTATATTGCATTTTAGGAGCATTCATTAATTTCCCCTAAAACTCCAATATCCTTAACTTTTTGTGACTAACTTTATTTATGAGGAAGTAGAGTGTGTCATTGCGTTGCCAGGGGGAACTGACAGCTGTCCTGCTCTGGATACCGCCTCCAGTGATACCAGTCCTCCCAGATTGAGGGGAGTGAGGTGCGCTTGTAGGGAGATACGGGCGTGTAATGGAAAACGATAGTGTCCGTGTGTGTGTGCGTGTATGTGTGAGTGTGCAGTGATTAAAAGCAGATGGCCCCCGGAGGCCCTTATCAGCTGCAGTGTTTCTGTTTTCCTTAACTCTTCTTCATGTGTCCCACTAAAAACAGCCAGCCACCACTCCACCACCCACCCACAAGTTCACACACAAACAAGTCTGCACTCTTCACACTCCCCTGTCTCTCCGTTTGACCTAATGCTGACAGTAAATAGTCTTCTGACACTGCCCACCCTAAGTCATAATGACCACACAAGCGCGCATGCTAAAGTACACACGCACACACACTAAGTACACAATGCGTCTCAGCTCTCATGGCCTCTTGGTGGACACAGCGGTTAAACACACATTCTAAATCACGCCCCAGTCACGTCGAAATATGTCCCGAAGAAAAGAGCCGTTTTAGGGAAGAGTAAAATGGAGAGAACTGGTGCCAAAACCTGAGACACAGAGGAATATAAAGAGCTAAGAATGAATGACTAAAGCACAGAAAAGGTGGTCATCCCATGGGCTTCTTGTCATTCCCACTTTGTCCAATGACCACTTTAAAAAGAACACGGAGAAACGGCTTTTAAAAGCGCTGTAACCGAAACCTCCCTTTTGTTGTTGAGACTGAGGCATGCTTTGGAAAACAATACATCCCTTAGTTTTTATTACTCCAGGGAATTCTCTTTTTTTGTAGCTCACAATGTAAAACGCAGCAGGAAATGAACGATGGCTATATTTTCCCTCTGTAGGGATGATGACATTAGTCCAAATGGAATTTACAGTTGACTTAAAACTAAAAATACATCTGGCAGATTTATTGTTCAGCTTTTGTTTTCCGCTAATCAACTGAAATATATTTGAAACCTAAAACAGCAGAAATAGTGTCCACAATAATGGCAATGGTAGAGAAGCTAAAAGCAAGGGATGTTAACTGAGGCAATAGATAGACTGACACACTATCACTATTTTATCTAAAGGTGCAGGAAATAGCGATCACTGTGCAATGTCCAGTAGTGCCGTATGTCCAGAGTCAAAATACTAGAAGCAGGATTCACAGAACAAACATAGCTACCAATTATTTTCTTATTATATTTTCTTTTCTTATTTTCTTTTCTGAAAATAAGATCTTTCTTTTTGTATTTTGACTTTTGCACAATTTTGGACCCAGCTAGCAAGCTCATTTAACCTGGATGGTCTTTTTAACTGTATATCCAGAGTACTTGAAGAAACTCACTAACACACAAAGAGAACACGCAAAACTCAACAAAGACAATTCTTGACAAGGGATTAAACTTAGGACTGTCTTATTATAGTCAATCACCACCTATATTTCACCAAAATGACCCTTTCAAATATGGCTTTGGAGAACATGTGGTTGTCACAGTCTACACCACAATATGACAATAGACTTTGAGAAACACATAGCAGCATCAAAGTTATTCAATACTAAATGTAACTGCCAGCATGGAGTTATTTATGTTGATATCTGAAGCCTCTCTTAATGCATACAAATACTGAATGACAAAGACAAATAGGACTGCTACTGCATATTTATGAAAGTTGGATCAAAGATAATTTATTGCAGGCATTACACATACCTAAATCCCTGACACCGGATTGTGCGTTCCAGCAACATTTAGAAGCGGCTCATAATGTTGTCTCTTTAGGGCTTATTGAAGTGATTGAAATCAGATAGAGCATCGCAGCTCTGCAGTTTTCAGCCCAATGTGCATCCTGTGAGAGCGGCACTTTGCTCATTATCACCTTCAACAAACTGCCGTCTAATTTCACACTCCTGGACCTCGCCGAGCGCTGAGGCCATGTGCCGCTGTGCACACATGTACCTGCAACTTCTGCCTTCACACCTGACGAGGCTTTTATCAAAACAAGAAAACAAAAAGAACAAAGGAGACACACCCAAAGGCTTTCAAATGCAGGCAATCAGTCAACACACACACACTGGTGCCCCTATAAGCCCTGCCCATCAGATAAAGTGGATCCTTTGACATAGTCCAACATCCAGGAAGAAGCCAGTTGGACATACTCCACTTATGAGAAAGCCCTCTTTGTGAACAGGCCATACAAGTCGCAGTCCTTCACAAAAACAAAATGCGACATGACCAGACACACACACATATCCAATTTCCGGGTATGACAGCGTATTAATCCTGCGTTTGATGTTACCCTGAAAACCAGACCATATACAATAAAGGGCTTGGCTACTATAGCTCGAACACAAAGCAGTGGTTAGAAAACACGGGAGAAGAGAGAGAGGAATAAAATGCCTGAAAATGTAACAGGGGAGCAGCATTGTTCTTGTCTCAGCCTCTAGCTATTTGTCAGCAATACCACAGAGACATTTTGGTTGACATTTGAGTGATGCCATAGCTTTAGGAATACCTCTGATCATGTCAAATGCTTAGAAAGGTCTTTTTCAGGCTTTTCCTCTGGCTTTAAAAAGCCAGTACTTGGAGGTAAGTGAATTAAATTTGCATGTAATGGATGTTTTCGCTTGGCCAGTACTGAATAAATGAGGGATTTGAGATAAACTGTAGCGACAATGGTCTGTGTGGAACTCACGACGTCTTTGGATGTATCGCTCCAGTCCTCTCGCAGTCATAAATGATGAAGCTCCCAGATACCACAGATGTGCCATTCACTTTTATCGCCACAGAAACAGTCAGATGATCTGCCGAAACAAAAGCCAGTCAGGATTGCTTTTCAACAATTCATAATTCAGTCCATGTCACAAGACAAAAAGCAAAACAGACAGATGTCCTACAAGATTTGCTGAAGTTAGTTAGATGTGCCCACCTGTGCCTGGGAGGATGGGCTGGTAGCTGTCCTGTGGAAGCAGGGGGCAGGTCTGGATTTGAGCGGGGCCATAATCGAGGTGCACAGTTGCTGCTGTCGAAACACCGGGCCCATATTCACACTCCACCCGTGAACCAATGAGATCAGGAACACTGCCATTTATCAAGATGCCAACGTCCTACGACACATCAATTATATGCATCAATAATACTCATAAGTAGGCTATCACACCAGTAACACACACTAGTAGCTTGTATACAGTGGGTCTTCAGCAGAGGCTAAACGACATGACATTGGTTCAAAATTGTTTGGAGTTTAAGGGTAGAAGCAGAGAAACTAATGTGCAATGAAGAAACAGATGGCGGGGTGCTAGCATCACGTCTAAAATTGGCTAAGTGATGAAGTATGACAGACGTATAATGAGAAACATAACACCTCGCTGACATGACTGCGTTTCAGCTAAAAGATTTCAAATGTGCAAAAAAAAAAATCAACCATGAACGGAGCTATAGGCTAAGAGGAAGGGCAGCATGACATATTTCGTGGATCAGCAGACAGGAGCCGAGGCGGGACAGGAACACGCACTAACATGTCTTTAAATCCTCTGCTATTGTCCTTTGGAATTGATCATTTCCTGGCTAAGGCCCTAACTTCCTGTCTGCTGCTTCCTGTTTGGGGGACAGCCTTAAGCGGTGTTTCCTGCGGCTCAGAGGATGCCTAAAGGATCATGCAGCTGCTCGGGCCGACCTGACCTACATAACAGGAAAATTTCACCAATTAATGAACCAATTAATGACCTGTCACCGCGCCGCGTCTTCTCATTATGAGCCATAATTACAGGTCGAATGCGTTTTGCGTGTCAGAATTCAGCCAGCCAATTAAACTGTGCTGGTATTAGGGGTGTTTTGTATAGACCTGGGAAAAGAACAACATCACTGTCGTTGTACCTGTGTGACACTGGCAATGCATTTGGCTGATTGATTATTATGTCACTTTTTATTAAAATCAGACTCATGGCATTATTACAGCGGTCAATAGTACATTTCCTGTCTGTGATTTACAAAATAACCTAATACACAAGATTAGTGTTTAATAATAAAAGGAAAAGGTGAGAGGAGTGAATGTCAAAACAATATTTGCTGTGTTAGGTGATGCGTGAACATTCGTCTGTTGCCAAAGCAATAAGAGTAATAGGTTTAAAGATTAACTCCAGTAAATGATGGTGCTCACCTTGATGTCTGCAGATATGCTGATCTCTGGCGGGGTCAGGGTCATGGATGGACATTGTTGCGGTCCTTCTCCCAAACTGATCCAGGACCGAGGCAACACTCCCTGAGAGCATTCCTTCTGGAGGCTACACCTGAACACAAATTAAAACCCATATTTAACATTCATGCGGTGTTTAGGTATAATATATTCAGTAAATATTTGGTTTCTTGTGCAGCCGTGTTGTGGTAAATTTGACAAGAGCTTCAAACATGCTCATTCAGCAAAAACAACATATTTCCTGGGGAAGTTTTCCACGGCTGAGACGTTCTGGGGAGATTGTCTATTATCAGCATTTCCTTCCCTTGAACATGAACATCTAATATACAGTAATTGCTTGTCAATGCTGCAGCTTGTAACTATCAAGAACAGTCCTGACACTGCACTAGTGCTGCAGTAGTGTGGTTACCAAGCCTTAAGGTCAACATGTCATCCTTTGTGGGGAAAGACAACACACATTTCCACAGTGCCACCGTTTTAATTTTAGTAGGAATTTTCACTGTCTGGTTTCATGGTCTGCTTCCCACAGCTTTATGAGGTGCTACACTCACATAATGTCACGTTCGGACTTGGGCTGTCAGTTTGTCTGGCTCGACACGAGAGACTACTTGACACCAGGTCACACACATCACTATGGCAACGTGCCCAAGGCAAAGATCAGGGGCTAGTTACCGCAAGTGGATAGGAGAAAAATCAACAATAACAAAAAAGTGTTGCTACTTCTGTGTGCGGCATTGACTTGTGGCCCTGGTGTGTGCCTATCTGTGAGTATAATGAAGGTCTAGGAGAGAGCAGCCATTCAACAACTAGGTGTCCTCGTACGCTGACTTCTGCCTCACTAATGAACTTCCCTGTCTGTCTGTCAGCCGGCTTGGTTCATCTGTAGAGCACTATGAAAGGACAAAGTGACCTCAGTCTAAAGGAGAACCCAAATAGACCCCATTTAGCACTGTCCCATACAAAGAGTTGGGCTCATCCTTTTTACTCTGAAAAAGTGTCTATCCTTGTACAGTCCCTGCCCTCGCACCATGCCTGCTAGTGTTTGTGCAAAATGTATGTCCAGACACTGAGTCCCTGTGGCATTGAGGGACAGAAAGGGGCTGTGAGGTCAGCTGCTTCACTAAAAATAGTCCGTGGAGTGGCTCTGCTGCAAGCTGCATGAACCCCCCCTGTCGCGAACACACTCATAAGCACTAAACAGACCCACCAACTTAGCAGCGGCAGCACTAGAGGAAATGTGCAGTAGTTATAGACTGATCAGCCAGCAACACTTTCTCATCATATTCATGCAAATTGGACCCGCAATTGCCACTTCTTCAGAGCAAGCAACAGAAATGGTACTTGCAGGCATGTAATCAGTCCTAGTTTTCCTCTAAATTAGGAAATTTAGAGAGCATAGACCATGTAAAACTACCTCCAAATGCATGCTCAAAATACAGTGATAGACTATAAAAAAAATCTCTTGTACATGAATGAGCCGTGAATGATTTCTTGTGATCACTTTTGAATGGTGAAAGTGATAATTTGGGGCTAAATGAGTGTCTTGTCTGGAGCAGATGGCTGTCTCCATGCTTAGTTTGGAAAAACAGGATCGAAGATGACACAGGTTCAGACTCTGCTAGCACTGTACTGTAATTGGGGTCAAGAAAAAGGCACAAACTAACCATGTTGTGTGGAACTCCCGTGTTACTCTTGCTCCCAAAATTTGATGATGCATTGTTCAATATTTCCAAGTAATTTTATGCTCCTATAATTTTATATTACTGCAGTGAAAAACCTTAATAGCTTCCAGATCATGTAATAAAATGCATCATATTTCTTACTGATAACACAAATTGCTTTTGTCTAATCATCTTCCCTTTACAAAAACCTACTTGGGCCCACCGCTGATTGGATCTTGAAGTCCTGAATACCTCTTAGATGAAGTCTGATATAAACTCAAGCCTACTTCCTGGAAACAACTTCTGAAAGGAAACTGACTCAAACCATGAGATAAACATCAACAAACAGCGGATGAGATGTAACAATACTGTCCGACCAACTCTTTATGTCTCTACGGCTAATCCAACTCGAAACTCAAAGGAGACATATTCCATATATAATTTCACTCTTTCTCCGTTCTTGTCAGACATAGCCTTTTTAACCATTATGATCAAGCACAATAGCCTCATTTCACATTCAGAAACTACATCCATTTTTTTATGCAGAGCAGATATTTAAAAAGCCTTTTCAAACAAGTTCTTAAAATAAACAGAGGCAACATATATGCAGCTAAAATATGACCTGAGAAAGATCG
The DNA here is from genome assembly GCA_036025195.1 of Hypseleotris klunzingeri. NCBI lineage: Eukaryota > Metazoa > Chordata > Actinopteri > Gobiiformes > Eleotridae > Hypseleotris > Hypseleotris klunzingeri. Next base: position 6,903 of record JAVQJW010336796.1, read on the forward strand.
TCACCTCCGGAGTGTCAGAGGGGGCGATAAGGTGTTGAGCTTGCGTTAAGCAGAAAGAGGGCGTGCGGTAGAAGACTAAAAAGATCCAGTTACTTTCATATACACATAGAAATACAGCAACTAATAGGGCTTAGGTGGGGTAGAGGCCAGTCGGCAGAGGTGTGGACTGTGTGACTTGAATTGAAAAAAATGAGAAAAGACTTGTGACTCAATTTAGACTTGAAAGCCAGTGACACAAGGCTTGGACTTGACTTGAGCCTGTGACTTGAGAAGAATTGATCTCACTCCATAAGGTGTTTAAAATATTTTAATTTATGCATGTTTTACTTGTAATTAATTATTAATGCAAAAAATGTAAAAGACTTGACACTATGAGAAGTACTAAGAAAAGTATAGGACTTGCGACTTGACTCGGACTTGAGACTTATTTGCAATTTGCCACACAATGACTTGGTCCCACCTCTACCAGTTAGTCCCAGGGCAGAGACATACACAGACAAATAAGCATTTACTCTCACAATCATTCACAAGGGGCAACAAATGACCCATGCATCTCTTTGGACAGAGGGAGGAAACCAGAGAGAACACACAGTAACAGGGAGTACACTACACACAGTCTTAAATGAAAAGTCTCAAAATTTGTGAGATGCCCAGCCTGAAGATTAAACAAGAAACTTTCAGAAAAATGGAAGATCTGACATTCATTCAGAAGGGGCACCAAATATCTTGACCCATGGATCTCTTTGAATAGTTGAAGGAAGCCAGAGAGAACCCACAGTAACACAGGGAGGACACATAGTAAAGATTGTGTGTGGACCAGCCTGAAGATCAAATACAAAATGCGTGATGATTTTAAGAAAAAAGGGGAGATCAGCACGTCTAATTTGATTCAAAGAAAAGATATTAATTCCAGTGATATGTGGCTGATTAAACAAGTTGCAGCATGAAAAGAGTGATCACAAGCCAAAGCAATTTATCTCGTTTTCAGACAACAATGGCGGCTCCGCTGGCGAACAGACATGTTTTCATGCTGACATGCAAAGAGAGACATCAGAGCTGAGTATAAAATAATGCAGACCCCCGTGGACACATTAGTGGTTTTACAGATTCCCTCTAATTTTCCTGTTTCTCTGTATAGTCCATATTAGGGCTGCACAATATCTTCAATTATACTGTCATGAATTAGCCTCTGTCCTAAATATAGACTTGGTTTAGTTAGTCCTGGTTTGGTCCTGATTTATGCAGTATCTCCAGTTTAGTTTTGGTTTAGTTTTTGGAGCGGCAGTGGCTCAGGTGGTGTTGTTGTGCCCTTGGGCAAGACACTTCACCCACCTTGCTTATGTATGAATCTCCCAGGGCGGTTATGGTTAAAGAGGTGACTTACCATCACCAGTGTGAGACTGTGGTGTGAATACATAATGTACCCAATTGTAAATCAACTTTGAGTATCTAGAAAAGCTCTGAACCAGATTTAATCTTACGTTTTAAATCTACTATGTTTAAAAAAAAAATAAACTGAACATTTGAATCGATTCAAAGGTTGCCAGCTGTTTCACAGTTGTGTTTGAAATTAGCTTATTATTAGCAAACTACAGCAATCTAGCTAATGTGCTAATTACCCTAGAGTTAAATACAAAATAACAGACAGACGATTAATTTCGAAAATGGTAAAATATTAGCCTCATTTTCAAAATCATTGCAGTTATATTTTTTAAAATTAGACTGCCTGCCAACTGGGCAACCTTTGAACACTGTGCACAGATTCAACTAAACTATGAGGTTAAAAACGCCAAAACAAATATTCCCAATTGTCAAACTCAACAATATAATAACATGTTTTTCTAATACCATGCAGCCTTAGTACATCCACAGACCCCATGGACCCAGTGGCTTGTCTGACCAACACACATGACATCAGCTCCCCTGGCCAGTGAGAGCAGACAGTAGTGACACACAGCCTTACAGACTTTGACATTTCTTCGTCAAAAGAACCAGTGTGCACTCTCCCTCCCACCGACCATCATCACAATCACGCTCCTTTTGTAGAGGGAGCGAGAGGACGACAAGGGCACAGGGGGGAGGAGAAAGAGGACTACAGAGACATAGAAAGACGGATAACTAAAGTCTCTAAGCTCCCTGAAAAATATGAGGGCAAGGCAGGGCTATAGAAAGAAAAGGCAACAACAAGAGGAGGGGAATCGCATGGGTAAAAAAGTGCAGCCAGGCGAGAAAAGGACTAGGATAAAGAATTGACAGATAGATAAATAAGATGACAGTAAGAGACCACACAGACACACACGTACGTACAAGACTCATCAGTTCCACTCTTCTAGCTTTCAATGGCCCCTGGCAATGCAGGAGCCTCCCGAGCACAACATGAAATTCAACCACTATCTCTGGTCTGATCTGTTTTAATCACTAGCAAGCAGCAGTCCCGCCATATCGCTCCAATTACACAAACAAACAAACTCCCTAAAAACCTAGAGAGTGCTGTCGAGCCAGAGAGCCAGCCTTCAATAAAGCAACATTAATCAAAGCTTGTAACACTTCAGCCAAGTCACTCCTCGCCTGTCATTCCCGACCCAAGATTTGAGGGACGCTCCAAAAACAATGATGGTGCTCCCTCCTGGGCCGAGGGCGAATAAAAAGCCAATCTATTCCACTCCGCTCCAACAGCGGCGTTCCAAACCCAAAAACACTGTCTACTGTGTGTGTGTTTTCTCCTGCCAAGACTCATTGAGTTTGGCAACATTTTGAAGATTTAAAATGAACCAGAAAACCAGGCATTGCATTTGGTAAAAATACTAGAAAGAGTGAAATGAAATCAATCATTATATTTAGTATTTGCAGTTTTAAAACAAGCACTAATCGCCCACAGTTTTGGATACACAGGAAATATCTCATCACAAATAACACATATAATAGATGTAATGAGGTTTTGTAATAGACAGTAAATAATACAGTAGTTCTTACCTATTCTCCAAAGTGCACCAGCCGCAATGGGGATCACCAGCTCCCAAACAGTCACTGCAACTTTTCCATTGGTCGCACTGTGCCACCTTTACCCTCAGCATCTGCACAAAATGGATAATAAAGCACTTCAGATCATGGTAAAAGATAGTATACTGCCTACACATGAATTGGACCATCACACAACCATTTAGTCATAAGATCCAACTAAAGAAAAATGGGTGTTTGAGTGAATTGTTTATAAGGTTTATAGAGAATGGTTTGGAAAGGAGGAGAATAAAATCCAATGAGCAGCAGTTCTGTTATAAATGATTTGTTGCCAGAGGTCAGAAGGGAAGGGGCAGACTTGGGATAATAGAAAAACAACAGTTACTCAAAAAGCCACTTGTTACAACCTGAAAACACACTAATACTTTATTAGGTTCAAGGTAGTTGCCAGTGGTACTTAGAAAAGTGGCACACACCCAGGTCTGATCAGCCTGGGGTGGGCCTGCCTTGGCAGAGGGTGTCTTGTGATAAATGGCCGAAACATTCTAAAAATTTGAGGTACACAGCTCATCAGCATGAGGGGTGGCGGTGGTACAGTGGGTAAGCGTTTGTCCTGCAACCAGAGGGTATCTGCTTCGAATCCCCACCCAAGCGCATATTGTCAGTGTGCCCAAGGGCAGCTATGTAGTTTACCACCACCAGTGTGACTGTAGATTGAATGTACTGTATAATGCAATTGTAAAGCATCTTTGCATTATCATGATGATGTGCCTCATAGATAGTGAGTGGTTTCAGAGTCCACCAACAAATGCAAGCTGGGAAACTAGCACTGAATCAGATTAAAAACACCTAGTCCTAATATGAAATCTAGCAACTTCTTTTCTCTTCTTCACTCTCTTCTTCTCTCTAGGGGGAGATACAGTGATAGCCTGGTCCGATGGGGGAGTGGCTTCACTCCTTCTCGACTTTTCTCTAATCTCACAACTTTGCCTCCTTACAATCATGTGTTTCAGCCCAAAAGTGGGACGTTTATCAGAGATGAGGTCCTCCAACAAAGACAAGGTGGAAAACTAGCACTGAGCTGAATCATTTGGGATTGAACCACACTACATTTCCATTTTTTGAATATACAGTACATTTCGACTGTGGGAAAATGGACACACAAGTTAATTTAGGCTTACAGAATGGGCTGAGTATACAATTTATAAGCACCTAGTCCTTCTCTGAAATCTAGTTAAATACCCACAGCGCTGTAACAATCAAATTAACGTGACTTATATTGTGGGACATGAAGTACAGAACAATCATTTTTCACAGTGTCTTCAAATGTCATGATCAATGTTCCCCTATAGACAAATAATACATCATCTACTGTAACCTAGATTTCATAGATTATCTTGTAAGGAATATCTATGTAATTGTGCCTGACTAAATGCCAAACCATGTGTTCATTGCTTCTGGGACAGGAAAAACAGCTATTAGGTTTTGAACAATCAGGTGCTTTTATAACATACAATACAAGCGCTGGGGGTGCAGCCACATCCTATCATAAGCATGACCTATATCAACATACTGGCATTGAAAGTTAGACTGTCCTATTGAGTCCTCCGCACGCAAATAACTATGAGACTGCTGTAAACTTGAGTGAGGAGGATGTTTTCATGGTGAATCATTTTTCTATCTGCAGTTATTAAAGTGATAATTACATATCAACAGCACTGTGCAAATGCTTTAGACAAGTGTTAAGAAATGTAGTAAATTATCAACACTTTCTAAATGAAGCCTCTCCAGCAAAAGTGAAGAATTTAGCTATTTTTTTAATGTGGATCTGGATCACCATATGGATTGATGGTTTGATTAGTATCTTAATTTTGAACACATTGCATACACACAAAAACTCTCTCACCATAAGGACCATATCACTTCTGGACATATCTAAAGCCTGTCTGTCCTGGGAGTGGATCCGTCTATCACTTGGTTCCCCCCTACATTTTACTTTTTCCCACAGCTGATTTTTTCTAAGGACAGAAGATGTCCTGGAACAGTCCTTTTGTTTGTGTATCTATTGTCTGTCTGTTTTCTAGTTTTGGTTATTGTGTCTTTCTTTGTGTCCAGCCATCTGAACGAATTATGTTGTGATATAGAGCTATATAAATAAAATTGAATTAAATTAAAACAGTTGTAAATTTAATTGGCCTGGTTTCTAGTAAGTAACTTTCTTCACCTGGCAGCCTGGCAACCACTGGTGAAATTGCAGGAATAATCTACCTGTCCTCCAAAAATGTTAGTAGTGGACTATTGAAGGAAAGACATGACTAGATTCTGAATGCTCATGTTCACTATTTGCAAACTTATAAGCTAAACAAATTTGATGTTTGAAAGCTATTTACCGAACAGCATGTTTTCAAATCTGCCTATAACATTTACATAATATTGTATATGAAAGGAAAGTATTGACAAAGTGAGCATTCTTACATGGTGGGAGGTCATCACATAAAGGAAGTTTCTGTCTGTGGGGTCAAAGGTCATGATGTGGTGGACCGACTCGCTTGCTGGAAGCCTCAGTGTCCACTGATTGCCCAAAGTCAGATTTGGCATAACAGTCAACTGCGAAAATAGAAAAAAAAACATATGAGACAGTGTAAGGTTTAGTCTTAAAGTTTCAATTGTTAAAAAATAGAAAAGGCTTAAAATTGCATTCCTGGTTCTGTTCCATGATGTAAAGTAGGATGTCTGGAGTATGTAGAGGTCAGGGGAGGGACTAATGTAAAACTCCACTACTATTGGTCAAAGTCGTAACCCACAAACTCTGATCTGATGTTGCTGTACAGGCCAACCAGGGGACTAAAGTAAAATAATAATTATGACAGATTACCTACTTCATAGAACAGGGTCAAATATCTTTTTTTTATTTTAGGAAACTTACAGACTACACATTTAAACTTAGAACCATCCCCAAGTCTCAAGAGCACTTTCACTGACTTGTTGCCTCATATTTAAACAAAGAGTCCTCAAATACTGAAGATTTCCCAATGCTGCTAGTGGTTAGTGAGATTTAAAGTATTGCCCAGAGAGCAGTAGAGCAACACAATACAACCACTCAAAATCACAGCATTATTCTTTCCACCCACATCTTGATACAAATATCTAAAAGGTCATTATTTTTGTAAAAGCTGCTAATGCACCAACATAGCCAAGTCATCGTCGCATTGTATCTAAAAAGTATAAAATATGAATGAACATTTTCCCACTTTGTTATGATAAAGATCGGTAACATCCATTGATTTTTTCTTATAAATTCAACCTTGTCAAATCTAAAATAGATTTTAGGAGGGCTTTGTTCAAGCACTGTGCCTAATCTGGTTCGGCTGAGCAGTGATTTATCTGCACAGTGGCCTTCTTACTCCTCGGCATAATAAAAAGTGTGACATGTTCTCACGTCCGCACACAGACATATGCACACAGACGGAGAAACCCACACAGACAAAAACAAACTGTGCTGACTTAGACTTCCTGTCACGCAGACTGCAAAGCTCATTTTTGCGATTTGTCTGGTTTCCCTTCAATGGAGACATACAGAGGAGCTGACAAACTGACCAACATCTGGTGACAAACAAGGCCCACTGTCACTTCTGCATCCACTGAACACACAACTGCATTCACTACCACCCACCAAGACAGGGTTATAGTGAAGGGTGGGGGTCTCTTTTGTTGTTTTAGAGAGGGGGGCATAGTATAGGGAGCAGAAATCATTTTAGTCTAGACATCCAATAGATATGTATAAATAATGACCTAAAGCTGAACTTATATAATTTACACAAATGTACATAAAGTTTTAGATGTTGTAGCTAACAGTAGTTAATCGTTTTCAATAGATGATTACTATATATGTACAGGTAGGGTTAAGCAATATGGTAAAAATCTAATATCAAGGTTCTATTCAACAAT
>JAVQJW010337195.1:0-10101 GCA_036025195.1 Hypseleotris klunzingeri
TAGTTCCAGCAATAGAGAACACTTTTGGATAGTTAGATGTGGAATTAAATAGAAGTTGGCAGATGGAGCAAAAGCAGAATGGCAGACCATGACAACCCAAAGCTGTACAGTGTTCACAATTTCAACATAGTGCAATGTCACATTGTTTCTTTAAAAATAAAAACACAATCACTGAATGAAGGTAAAACACATCCCATAGGAATGTCTCAATCCATAGCTTCCTTTACTATGAATTACAAATAGGCTATGCACCACAACTTTAAAATAGCAAAAAATTGAATGAGCAATAAGAAAGTCCCCTTTTCAACTCTTAGGGGTGTTTTCTTTTTTTTTTCTTCTTTTAAAAAAAGTTGACGTCAATGAATTAAGGACTTGGTGATGTGATCAATGAACAACAATTTAGTGCATGCAGAATTAAATTCTTTAAAAAAAATCTAACTCATCAAAATATGAGGCAGTTCTGTTTTCAAGACCGGATTAGTCCAAAAGGGCTGGTGTTGGCTTTTTTCCAGAGAAACTCAGAGGTAATTAAACTGAGGCAATGACAATCATGAGGTGAGGGGAAATGCTAGAAATGCTGTTGAGAAGATCTGGAGCCAGGCGAGAAAGATGACTCTCAGAGAATTCACATGGAGGAAAAATCTGCACCACAAAGGCTGGCTGTGGAAACAAGAAACATAATTATAATGAGGTCTATATAACTGAGTGGAGACTCAATAATTGTAAAATAGTAAAGACCTGATTGGAGCCAGGGTTGGGGACATTGATGATGCCAGCTGCCTGTTTTGCCTGAAGGTAGGTTATAAAGCCACTTTTCAAAGCATGAGTTTGACTGAGGACGTCCTCTTGGTCTCGACCACAGGGTAGAGCCAGTAGCAAACAGTAGTCATTCTCCACCTGCCATTTAAGATAACAAAGATGAACAACACAGCAAATCTGTTTTCACAAGATGCTACAGTAGTAGCACTTACAGTCATTCTGCGTGCCACACTGTCCAGTTGGGAAGCTTCGAGTCTCATTCTCTGGACAATTCGCAGGAGAGGAGCTCCCTCTGGTGGAGGCAGGGAGCGCTGCGCCAGAAGTGTGTTACCAGAAACAAAGTGCAGCTGAACTGCAGCTTGGTCATTTTTAAGTGCCAAAAGACCCTGCCACACAATTGGATATTTCTGGAAACAAAAATACAACATACAGTAAAGTCAATTCAAATATATTTGACAATATACAGCATTTGTCAAAATGTATGCATATGCATGACAGCATGATTATTACCGTCAGTAGCTGCACCATATCAATGGAGCGGTGTCCTGTGTGTTCCTTGGTGTCTTGTCGCTGCTGGATTGAAATTGGAGGTACAACTGATGAAGGGCTTTGCAGGAGAGAGTGAGGGCCTTTCTGTAGAGACAGCTCCTGTTTATGGTTAAGGCCCATAGGAGATGTGATAGGTGAAGACATGGGGGACTGGTAAGAAGGTGAAACAGTGTCCCTTGTTATCCGCGACATGTGAGAGTAGTCTGTGGAAGTAGCATGGCGAAGGTGGGAAGTTACAGGTTTGGAATCACTTCCTCCTCTGTGAGAATGAGCAATTTTACTCTGATGCACAAGGTCAGCCTCAAGAGAAACCTGAGAAGGTAAAACAAAACAAAAAATACAAAGTTATTAGAAATTAGAGGAGTGGTTATTAGAAATTAGAGGAATGGAAGTATATTTCAAACAAACCTGTGACGTAGCCAATTTGTGAGCAGATCCTGAATGGCCAGTAAACTGAGGTGGGAAACCCCGCATGTCTCTGTAGACTGGATAGGACCCTGGTGCACCTGGTTGTATGAGCTGAACTCCATGAGCATGAGGAGAAACCACAACAGGACTAGACACGTGCACTCCCCTGATTCTGCTCTCACTGGAAGGTGGTTGTATGAGCTTCCCTTCCAGTGGTTTGAGAGTTTCTTTTGTAGAAAGGTCAATGCCCTTGGATATTACAGCACTTTTTAAAGAGCGGGAGATGTTTGAAGACAGTGTTCCAGCATCATTGGTGCAAGACTGTCGAACCTCAGCAGAAGCCTGCTCACCCAGTTGCTGGTGCATAAGGATTCGCTGGTGCATGTCTCTGTACTGATCCATGCGTACTCCTGGGTGTAGCGGTCTGTGTTCGCTGTGCACAATCATAACATCAGGTTGGTGCTGGGAGACAGACTGCCTACTAAGGGCTTGATTAAAGTGCCTGGACTCTTCTTCACTTGCACCACTGACCACAGCACTGGATATTCCCCTCTGTGGACTTGAGTATGACTGCAGTACCATATCACGAATGACGTTAGATTGCGGGGTGTTTGAGCGCTGTGGGGGACCTGGGTGAGAGGATGAATGGGAGTCATTTCGCCTTCCATAGTTTATCCCAGGAACTGATGTGGAATTCACCCGGGCTTCGTGAGCCAGTGACTGCGTGACACTGTGAGGTTGAATTATGACAGAGGACTGCTCGGAGTGAGTGTGGTGGATAGTTGGGTGATATGGTGACACAGTATGGCCAAGAACCACAGATGTCCCAATTGGAGAGGTGCTTGGAGGACAGGATTTATTATATGGAGGTGAGTGAAGAGAAGTCCTTGGTGACTGTGGTTCTTGATTAAGGTGCAGGGTTGAGCGATCAGATGGCTTCCCAGGACTGGGACTCATGTGTGCTCTTGAAATGGATGGATGAGGTGGGGTCATTACTGGGTTCAGGTTTGACTGCTGAACACTTTTGCTTGGCTCCATCCTTTTCTGTAGTGGCTCAGTGACCAGTGCTCTTTTGCCATGCTGCTGTATGACAGGTTGGTTGTACATTAAGACCTGAGGGGAAGTTACAGGCTGTTGGAACATCTTTACAACACCGCCCTGCGATGAGGTGTGGTATGGTGCTTCAGATTTATCAAGACAGTCTTGCTTAGTAGAGGTAATAACATTTGGGGTATTGTATGTCTGGCCACAAAGAACACCTGCATGCCCATAAGCCAAAGGAGTAGATGCAACTTTTGGGGAACATGACTGAGATGATGGAATAAGTGTTTCTTGCTTCATCTGAGACTTTGATATTGATTGCTGAAATTCAATATCGCCAACACTGGCCTGTGGAATTTGGCTAATTTTGGCCCTCATTCTGTGTGGTCCTTCAGTTTTTTGTCCTGAATAACTAAGCACAACAACACCCTCTGATGTATTCACTCTTAGTCCAGGACCAGAGGCAGCACTAAATGAGGTTGGCTCAGCATGTAAACGAGCTCTGTTTCCATCCTCTACTACATCCATGCTGTGGTACCGATTATTTTCATTTGAGTTGGATCTAAATTTCTGCTTAGGGATCGATAGTCCAATATTTCTGTTACTCAAAGAGATTCTTGGAGTTTCCTCTGTGTCGTAAGGCAATGGAATTCGACTAATTACTGAGGTAGTGGGAGAGGGAATAATTGTATGATGTGGCTTCTCTCCATAGTTCTGCTGGGACTCTGTGAGAGGAGATGGTTTGTGGTGAATTGGTTGAGGAGGAAATAGTCTCTCTTCAGAGTGCACTGGTGCAGATTTTTCATTCTCTGACATTCGCACATGATCAGAAAGTGCAGAAGTTACAATAGTAGAAGTGATAGAAGTGCTGTTTGAAGCAGACACATATTTTGGTTCCATTAGAATTTTTCTTAAGGTGCTGGAACTAGGGTCAATATCTGACGCCTTGGTATCAGGGGGCATTGAGGGATTTGCTGAAGTACTTACATGTGCCATTGGAGGATTTGCTGAAGTACTTCCAAGTGCCGTTGATGCTGGTATAGTGGGAGTTACCACTGTAACATGGCATGGTGGAGCAACATAAATTCTGCTTTCCTCTGATCTTGGAGCCCATTCTGACAAATGAGGCATTTTTGCAAGTCGTTGAGGTAAATTCTGCTGAGGCACAGGCTGTAGGCGGTCAGCCTCTGGGAAATTGGTAGGATTTGACTGCTCAGGAAACTGGGGATGCTTTTTAAATGTAGAGATGTGGAATGAGCCAGAATGATAGGCAGACTCTTTAGGCACAGGTTGTTCAACTTCAGGCTGCTCTGCCTCTTTGGGTGTGTCAACTGTTATGGCACTTGTAAGATCTCGGCGACATGTTGCAACAGCAGTTACAACTGAGGTGGCAACACTTGTCGCTGCTGTTACTGTGATAGCCTTGGAATTATGAGTCTCTGGGTCGTCTGGAATGGATTCAGGTAGCTTGGATGGCGAGGGTTGAAGTTGTACAACTTCACAAGATGAATCCCCTTTTTTGGTAGTTATTCCTTTGCGCCCTCTGGGCTTCCTTGACATTTTTGCCCGCATTTTGCCTGTTTTCTTGGGTGTTTCAAGAAGTGGAAAATCTTCCACTGATTTTGTTTCTGGTCGCTTTGGGCTAGGTGTCAAACGGCCATCTGAATCTGCAGCAAGAATACTGTTGATTACCATGTGTGTCTCGGGTTCCATGATCTCATTGGATGAAGATGATACGACAGAATCAGGGGTAGGTATAAGAGCAGTATATGTTGAAGTTGCTGTAAAGCCCTCTCCATCTGCACAAGTTTCTTCAGCCGTAATGGAATCAATTGCAGCTGCAAGTTCAGTTTCACTTGCAGGGTTTGCTCTCTTTTCTTCTTCAACTTCTTGTTCTGGCTCCACAGTGACAGGAGGCAATACTGCAGGTGTCTCAGTAGCTGGTTCCTTATAAGGGCGAGAAAGTTGCTCAACTGTGAGTTTAGCAATATTTTCAACTGCCTGTTCCAATTCTATCTGCCGAGCTAAAAGACTAGCAGTAGGATCTATAGTTAATTCAGATTCTGACATGGTATCTTCCTTATCCTCATGACAAACTTTTGGAGCAATGTCATTTGTATTTTTGGATTCATCCTTTTCTTTAATTACCATTTTGTTTTTTGTAATTGGAGTTTGATAAGACTCTTGCTCATCATCCTCTGAACGTAGTAAACCTTTCACATCATCAACACTCACTCGGATCTCCAGATTTTTTAGACTGTGTGATTTATCTTCAGAGACAACTTTCAATTTTCTTCTGGCCCTTGCAGTTTTTGTTTTGACGTTCTTTTCAGGTTGTGCTTTTTCACAGAGTTTGATGTCATTGGGTTCAAAATCAGGTTCTTCGATTTTCTTTTCACCTAAATCTTTTGTGCCTTTTTCTTTTTTGTGTAGTAATGGGTTTGGATTTTCAACTTTTTCTGAATACTTCTCAGTCATTCCAGACACATTCAGCTTCAGCTCTGACTCATGACTTTCTCCATCTGAAGGATCAATAGAAGCAGTGTGGTTACTTTGCTGCTTAAGAGTGTCAGTTTTACCTCCTTTCTTATTTGGGGCACTTTGTACTTTTTGGGTACGTGATGACCGGCAGCTTTCAGGTGCTCTAACAGATTCTGTAGTTGTCTCTTTGAGCTCATTATCATCTTCAATAATTTTTTGTTGATCTGCTTTAAGTGGTGGTGCATCTTCCACTCGTTTAATGCCCCTTTTGGGAGGACGTCCACGCCTGGAAACAGGAGGTAGAATAGGGACTTCCTGCACTGAGTCTTTACAAGTGGCTCGTTTGCGGGTAGAACGAGGTGATTCAGGTGGTTCTTTGCCAGCTTGGTCTCCTTCACGAAGTGTGGCATAAACTGATCTTACATTTCTACGGCGGGTTCTACCATGGATTAAACTTGACTCAAGATTCTGCTCAGAATCAGATGAATGGATAAGGGATTTGGCTGAGGTTTTAGGTTCAGACGCTTTTGGCATTTCTGCTCGAGGAGACGAGGCTTTTTTAAGTTTCTCTTTATCAATTCGTTCACTCTTGCGAGTTGCAGGTTTTTCATTGGGAGCATTATGGAAAGTCTGTGAAGCACGTAACATGGACAGTGGCTTGGAGCGCTTCTTGGACTGTCTGCGGGAGGTTACTGGTTTAACTTTGGCCTCTATCTCAGGCACACAATCCTCTACATCTGCTTCTGTTTTTGGAGAACCTTCAGGATCTTTCGTTTCTTCTTTTTTTATTTCTATTTGATCTATTATAAGTTCATTTTTAACCATTTCAGGTTTTTCCTCCTCAATGACTGGGCAGTCAGAATATGTAATTTCCTTCTCGAAATTATTTGAAGAACCCCCAAAATTGAGTGGCATTTCCACTTCTGGAGGCTCCTCTGTTAAAACTGCTTTTTTTTCTACTTCAGTACCATTTAATTTTCTTTCCGCTTCAGATTCTGAATCCACAGGCGATGGAGACATGGTTCCTCTGGGAGCAAGTGTTGAATTGAATTCCTGTAAAGTAGGGGGAGATAGTGGTGCCTCCAGAATTGGGCTTTCTGTTTTAAGAATTGTTGGTTCTGTAGATGGAGATTCTTTTGGTTGTGATGGAGACACTTTATTTAAGGGTATAGAGGTGGAAAGAGTTAAAGTTAACTGGGGACTGGATGATTTGTCATTAGTTTTTACCGACTCGTGTACAATGTCAGACACATTGTCACAATTTTGCATTTGGTCTCTCTTTATGTCAAACATAGCTTCATTTTCTGAAGGATTGTCTTTGTCCTTTTGTTGCTGAAGCTCCAGAAAACGACTATGGAAAAGCACTATAGGTTGCTGTAGAGTGCCGCCCCTTTCAGATTCAGGTTGCACCTCAGTAGTATCTGGCTTTATAGCTTTACAAACACCAGTATTAACATCTTGGTCTTTGCGTTCAAGGCGCTGCAAACGGCGCGAGTCCTGCTCAAATATTGAACTATGCAGAAATCGAGAGGCAAACAGTTCCTGGCGTTCCTGGTCCTGTGGTTTCAGTTCCTCTTTTGTATTGGAAAGCTTTTCACCTGAATCTGTGCGAATCTTTTTCTTTTTCATATACCAAGAGGGGATAGGTCGAGGAGCTAATTCCACTTTATTCTTGTCTGAACAGCTATGTGAAGTTGGAAAGTGTGAGGGCAGAAAAGACCAGTTATCTTCCCGGGTAGAATACAGTGTCTTTGCTCTTTCTAAGAGTGCTTTAGTATCAGGTGTTATAGTTTTATCTAATGCAAAAGAGTAAAATTTATTCTTTTCCAAAGAACCTGATAGCTTTAGGTCTGTCATTCTTTCATCCCGTTCCCTGAGAATAAAAGACAGGGAACTATTAGATGTTGGAGAAGAACGTTTAGTATCTGAATCTTCATCTGAGTCGGACTGGACTTCCCCAGGCTCCAAATCTTGGCCAAGGTGTTTTCCAATACCACACCGCTTTGCCATATCACCTGAAAAGGACATTTCCATTCTCACTGCATCAGGTTTAACTCTTCTTTCCCAGTGTTGAATCAGCTCTTCATCACAGCCTAAAAGGGTTGACTTCAGTTTTGAGAGCTCTGTGTCAGTATTTAGAAAGTGCCTGGCTGAGGAGCCAAAGGTGCTTTTTAATGATTCTGTATATGAATATTTTTCCTCAGCTGTTGGTATAGATTTTCTTTCTTTATTTAGAATGGAAAGGGAAATTTGAGCGGTTTCATCATCTGCAATTGTGGAGTAATCACTGGACTCTATTGATGATGTCATATACATGTCATCATTTGTCCTTTCAGAACTTTCAAAGCTATGTTCTCTTTTTTTATCTGCCATTACAAATTGAAAGTGATCAGATTTTTTTCGCTTACAAGTTGAAACACAATCCTCGACTATATTCTGAATTGTTTTTCCACCATCTGATAGAAAACAGTCCTTTTTATTATCAATACAATGCAGGTTTTCAAACCCCCCTAAACTTTCTGCATCTGTAAGCTTTTGCCGGAACCATAGTTTCTGTTCAGTTTGTTTTGTGAATATATTGCTCTGATCATTGAAAGATTCATCACCATCATCTGAGTCCTTCCACTTTCCTCTGCTGTGTTCATTTTCAAATGTGTATGTTTCGTCTTTTAATTCATCCATATCCACTCTGCCATCATTTAATATTTTTGCAACATCTTCACCTTTAGGCTCCACTTTAAGGTGTGGTGAATTTTGTCCATGCACAGAACTTTTTGAATGCTCTTTCAGTCGAGACTGACATTCTAGAGAAAGGCCCATCATCTCTTCACTGTCTCGTCCATCTTGAGAACAACTATCAGAAACTGCTCTAAGACACCTATCCTTAATGTTTTCTTTTTTGTGTATACCTCTTATTAAAGCACTCTTATCAACTTCTGTCCCCTTAATTGTATTACATGGTTTATGAGGCCTGGCATCATCCTCACAACTCTTTTTCAGCCTGTCCGTCTTACCAGTATCCTCAAAGCGTCTTTTTCTTGCAGCTAATCGATCAACATCTAAAACAAAACCAGTATCAAAAGCCACTTCTGATTTTCCATGTTTTATGAGTTTATTCTTTATATCCTTGTCAATAGTTTGAACGGTCTTATCTCTGTTTTTTGCATGCTTGGAGATATCACTTTTTGATGGTTCTGAACGAAATGGGGGGCTTCTTTGCTCAGTTAGTGGAGATGCTATTCGAGGACTATTACTACCACCTCTGGACTTTTCTACTGCATGACCAAACAGTTTTCCTTCTTTTTCTTTGACACGTGTTAGCTGTACTACACAAGGTAGAAGGTCAAGTTTCCCTTTACTTGTATTCTCTTTGGAAATTTTAGTGTTCTTGTTTCTAAGGGATGAATCAGGGCTTGTATCTCTATCCAATTCAGATTCTGTCTCGCATACTTGGACTCCTGGTGATCCAATTTTAAGTTTCTTCAGCCGTTTCTCAGTTTTCTCTTTATCTCCACATTCTTTATGGCCCCGTTTCTCTTTTTCAACTAAGATACCTTTTTCTATTTCAAAAGCTATGTCTTTTTCTAATTTTTCAGTTTTGTTATACCTCTCAGAGCGTGTCTTTTCAGGTTTGTCAAATCTTGGTGGAGAGATTGAACTGCAGCTCCCACTCCTGTCAGAGGACCGACAGCAGATACGGCGATCTGAATCACTGCCTATCCTCTCTGAGAGGGGAGGTGATGTAGTGGGGCTGGCAGGACGACGAGAGGCAATGTGAGATGGGCTTTGGCTTCTCTCAGTGGTCCTTCGACTGTGATCACGGCCACGGTCTGTTTCAAAACGCTCCCGTTCTCGTTCGCGCTCTTGTTGAAGATAGCTGTATTTGCGGATGTCTTGTTCGTAAGGATCAGCTCTGTATTCTCTATACTCTCTGGGGTCTTCAAAGTACTGCGCATCATAGTAATCTCCCTGATATGGATCCCATTCAGAGTAGAATTCACGACTTCTTGTGGGATATTTGCGGCGTGGATCATCAGAGTATGCTCCTGGGGTTCGCACATTTTCATAATATTGTCTTTCTGCTTGAAACTCATACTGAGTTCTTCGATCCTCCCTGCCAAAAAAAAAGGACAAAATAGTAGTTTTGTGCCATTACTGATCTATGTTATATTTAGAACAATACATACCTTCTTTCAGAAACAACGTCATAGAAATCTCTAATGTCTTGCCCAGATGCCTGCATTGAGCGATAGAAAGCCATCTGGCTTTCCTGATTGGCAAAGTCCACCTAGAAACAAAGCAAAAAAAGGTGATGTGACAATTTATGACTATGCTTTTGACATAGAAATTTAAGACCCATAAGTTACCCACCTTAATTTTACTGCCACCTATTTTCCATCCCTTTGTGTCCTTGACAGCAGCTTGTGCATATTCAATGTTGTTATAGAGAATAAGAGCCATTCCTTTCATTCTGTCAAATACAACCTGCAGAATTCAATGAAAATATTTATATTGCATTAGACAAAAGAAGTAGAAACTGACAAACTAACTAACTAACAAAATCAATACAGGTTTTACCTTGACAACATGTCCGTAGCGGCAGAAATGGCGAGTAAGAAACTGTTCAGTTGTGTTTGAAGCCAATCCATCCAACCAAACACAAGTGGTAGGCATACTCTTTCCAAATCCCAGCTGAAAAAAATAAAGATCAACAGTGGGATTTTATCTTGGAAGCAAATCTTAATAATTAAGTTAAAATTCAATAATATGATAATGAACACAACACATTTCTCACCTTAAGCCTGTTGTTACCAAGATACTCTCCATCCATTTTCTTAATGGCTTTACAGACACTAGCAATGT
>JAVQJW010337473.1:0-10280 GCA_036025195.1 Hypseleotris klunzingeri
CTTCAGACACGTCTCTACCTCAGCCAGTCTCCGCTCAGACAGCTGTTTATAAGCCAACTAATCAATTGCATCCACGGCTTACCAGCTTTTGCCGTGACCCTCCTCCGCCCCATCACCGCTTAAATCCCTCATCTTATTTATTTTATTTATTTATACTTTCATCTAGCATCCTCTGCCTCTCATCAGACTGCCACTGCTTCATCTGGTCATCTGCCACCACCAGTGTCTAGGCACTTTATATACTCCTACATATTCATTTACACTATTCTCATGCGCTGTCTTTCCTCCGGGGTCTAAGCGCCAAATGTTTATTATTACTCAATAAATAATTTCTAATGCATTTTGTTTTGTTGGTCGTGAGTCTCTCCAGGTTGAATTAACACTTGGTATAAACCGCCACAGAGCTGTAAATTATGTCTAAAGCCTTCTGCAATGTGACGTGTTGAGAACATGGTGCTCCATTTCTATAATTATTCAAGTGAGATGTATCTCTTTTCAGCGACCAGTGCCCGTTATCACAGTCGAAGTATTATGCACACCTAGTTCAGCGACTGGTACATGTCGCTAAGCTCAGACTCATTAGCTTCATTTAAAGAGAGTCAGCATGATACACACTTTCAAAAGCATAGTCACAATTATGTTTTTTAGATGCCATTGTATGAAATAACTACAAGTACTGAACCCCACCGGAGGTAATAATCAGTTCGAGGTGGGTGAGCCGAGTCCACATTTAAAAAGCCTCACTGACGTTTGGAGGGGTAAATTAGGCCAGCTATTACTGTGTATAAAGTAAGTATACCATTCACAGTTGCTGCTTTTGCTGAGTCTGCCCTGACTTGCCCTTGAATGTTGATCATGAATTAAGACTAAATGTACATAACTTGTATATATGTTTATACTAATCCACACAAGCATGCAAGGATTCAGGGTCATAAATAATTCAAGTAACAACTAAAAATGTTCTGCTGAAAATTTGTTAATATACAGTATGTTTCCACAACTGCTAAAACCATGACCTATGCACATATGCTTGTCCTGGTGTGATTTCCACTCATTAAATCCAATACATAAAATACATAAAAAACCTGGAGACTGAACAGGACCAGAATTCATTGGTTGTTGGCATAACGCATGAAGCCGCTTCAATAACACCTTTTGGGGTAAAAACTGAAATGACTGAGTATTTCTGGTTTCTTTGCTTTTGCTTTGAAAATGGCAGTTTTTCTATGGTTCCTCTGGTATGTTCTATGGTTAAACAGTGAATGGGTAAAATGTCCTATTGATGTCAAAGCAGGCACTTATTTGAAACACTTGTGTGCTACAGCAGCAGACAACCACACATGGGTACCACTTTGTTAGTTACATGGCCTACCTATAAAGTGCTTACATTTACAACATAAAGTCTGCCATATGGTATTGTATACTACTAATAG
The DNA here is from genome assembly GCA_036025195.1 of Hypseleotris klunzingeri. Taxonomy (NCBI): domain Eukaryota; kingdom Metazoa; phylum Chordata; class Actinopteri; order Gobiiformes; family Eleotridae; genus Hypseleotris; species Hypseleotris klunzingeri. Next base: position 1,434 of record JAVQJW010337473.1, read on the forward strand.
CAGCCTTTCTGATATAAGCTTCTAGTTATGGGTATTTATATAGTGCAGAAAGGAATACTGGCAACCAGTGTGCTGCCAACCACAGAGCCAGCAGATTTTTATGTGCCATGATATGTGTCCAGTCCAATGAGTCCTTGTGTGGGAATCTGAACTTTAGCATTCTCCGTGAGCTGCCAAAACCAGTGCAAACGGGTGTCTCGAGGCTCTTAGCTCCTGGCTTTAACCTCAGCCAGACTTCAGTCCTCTTCAGCCAACAATACACAGACTGCAAGAAGGAGGCAAGACGCTTTTAGCAAAAATACACAAACTGCAGCTCTGTTTTTGCTGAATGCGCCTCTCTGCAGGTGCACCTTTCTCCATCGAATCCAAATTTGTTCAGAAACAGAGAGGTTGAGAGGCTTGGCTTGGAGCAACAACTCAATAGTCTTGCATCAACAAAGTCAACAGGTTTGAGAACAAAAGCATTAGCTATTTATCTAGTTATAAATGTATAAATCCAGAAATTTGAGTAAAAAAAAAAAAGGTCCAATTAAACAAAAAATGTAACTTTTAAATACAATTATGGGGGCGGTAATGCACCTTTAAGTTGGCTATCAAATGCCATTAAAAACCAAGAAGAAGCCAACCGCCATTAAAAACCAAGAAGAAGAAATACAATTATGTCAAGTTACATCTTAATTCTTGTATTCAACAAAGAAATTTACAAGAAAAAAAGCCAGACATTTGTAATGAATGTTGTTTTTAGTGGCACAAACCCTTCACTCGCCACATTTCTATCCGCACTACTGTCTGGCAAAAGACTTTTCCATCGATTGTCCTATTGGTCTGAGATTACACAGCGAGGTTCATTGGATTTCCTGCAGCATCAGGGTCATGAAACTCAATCAGACTTCTACAATTACCGACAAAGTCATTACTGTACTGTGCTTTGTTATTCACACTGTGTGGGGCTGGAAAGAAAGGGACAATGCCATCATCAAAACTAGAACGGAAGAGAGCGCAGACCCCCACCAAGGCAGCTCATTTCTACAGATCACTCCCAAATTTGAAATTCGTTCAGTAGTTTTTGTTGCAATGCCATTGTTTGAAAAAAAATAATGGATCCAGACAGTGACCCAGATCATGCCCAAATTCTAATAAATTGTTCCTTGTGACGTTCCTGACCTTCTTTGAAAATTCATCCAAATTCGTTTAGTAGTTTTTGCGTTGCTAACAGATGGACAGATGGATGGACAAATGCTACTGATAACATTACCTCCTTGGAGAAGGTAATCAACAACGCATGGTCAAATACTTTCTGAAATGTTCACTCTAAATACAATACAATCCAAAGTGAAGAGCAGTAGTGGTAGGGTCAGGTATAGTCAATACAAGAATATGTGAAAGAATATAAAATGTAAAAGTGCTGGGCGAATCACCACGAACTGGTAGGTTGCCATCAAGTTTAATACAATGTTTCTTTGGGCAAGACACTTTACCAAACCTGGTTTGTGTTACTGAGATTGTATTTGGTTGTTCAGGGCTATGGCTGCCACATCGTCAGCCTGCCCCAGGACAGCGTTCATTAAACACATTGCATCATATTGTGTCATACTAATGTTAAATAATTTACATTACTGGTATTTAATAACACTCCTTACTTGTACTTGTTACAGCACAAACTTTGAGCTTGAAATATATAGTTAGAATTTATACTTCCTTTTCTGATGCATTGCTACATACCAACTTCACTGGTGAAGTATCCACTATTCACAGGTGTTTTGGGAAATCATTTCTATTGCAACGCTTTTACAGGGTCCAGACCAATTTACTGTGTGTTCTACTCCACAGGCTGACCAATTACTTCTCAAACTCAAAAAGCTAACACTCACAAAACACCCACTTTAACTTTTAAAAAATGAATTACATGGCGGTGCCCTGCCCAAGTTAATTAGACAAATGTACTGCATAAAATGAAAGAAATCTGTACTCATTATGCCTTAATGTAATGCTAATTGTTATATTATTATTCAGAATCAATATCCACATTAAGAGCAAATGTGAATGCAGTGCAGGGGTCCCATCAACCCTCACCCCAGCCCGAACTCCGCTTTCAGGACCTGCCAAAGCCGGTAGCTGCTGGCGTGAACTGGGTTTGTCTCAGAGGATGTGTCAGCAGCCAGTGTGTGTACTAGCAGGTGGTCTGGAGGCATGAGCGACCAGACAGACAAACAAACACTGAGACAGAAAGACAACCACCTCCACTGAATAAACTAAATAAATAGTGAAATAGTGTAATAGTAGATCGTATGAAGTGAAAGTCTATGGTAGTAGAATGCACATATTTCTAGTTGGGCCGATTTACTTCTAAGTTAAGTAAATCGGCCCAACTAGAAATATGTGCATTCTACTACCATAGAAGAATAAAAAGATTTTTCGTATGAATGTTGCACTTTTTTCAGTGTGTGGGACTGCGATGATGTGGCTAAATCAGAGTCCTCCAAACTTATTGCCCCTAACTCTAAGTGTCAGCCTGTGTTTCAAAACCACTACTCTACACTACATTAACCTACGGGCAAGGGCAAGTTCCTTTCGTTCAATAAAACCAAGCAAGTAAACAACATGCTCTGGTGGAGTGCAGCAGTAAAAAAAACCCCACCAAACTATTTAACTAAAAGTGCTAGTACCTTGTCTCTACGTAACTGAAAATTGTAGTCTAGTAAAGCTCACATTTCCACCAAATCTTCAATGTCTAGAAGGGTCCAGAAGGGTCAATAGCCCCCCCAAAAATACATGTATGAAAACAGAAACTTCACATTATTCCTAATTTTAATACACAAGGAAAAGCAACAAAAATATGGTGCATTAAACGTTTTCTTAAAACTACAATAAATTGAAGAAGTTACTAAAGCAAATGTAAATGAAACTCGATACTACCAAGCTCTGCTTTTATTATAATGAGATAAAATCATAAGAGAAGCGATTACGAGAAATCCTAACATTATAATTTGAACCAAAATGACTCACAAGATTAATTTCCGCTGCTTGTGGTGGAATTGAACATAGTACATTTATTGTCTTGAATATGTCTGCGCTAACAGGGACAATGGCTTTTACTCTTGCATTGCTCCCAAGTGCTAAAGTGAGAGCTCTGATGATCACTCAGACTTCAGAGTGAATTAGTAGTGATTATGCATTGTGGTGAGTGCCACACAAGAGACAACATGTCGCCTTGTGTTTCCAGTGAACAAGCTGATATTCAATTCAAGTGTACACCCTCGTTCATGGGGATGCACATTTTTACATCAGTTAGCCTTAGCCTGTGTTAAAGATCAAGTACAAAAGCCAAACAGATGCACAGAAATAACTCCCTGCACAAAAACATCAAGAAAATCTACTAAACAAGTTGTTTATTTTAATACATTTATTTGGGTGACTCAAACATTTTAAGATGTCTCTTCTGCCTGTAAATGTGATACATGTAACTTAAATTCTTACCCAATAAATCAGACTTTTCAAGTAGTCTAAAAAGACGTTAATTGTTGAATCTTATGCCCATTGGGATGTACCCCACCAGAATTAAAAAACTAGTGTGTAAATATGCATTACTTAAATATTCCAATAAAGCATTGTGACTGAATTAAGCCCAGCTACTGTGGGTCTGAGGCAGGGTACATCCTGACCAGTTACCACAGGGCTGACAGAGACATTTATTTCATTGGGACAATTTAGAGTCACCAATTCCCACATGTCTTTGAACAACGAGATGAGGCAAGAGTAACCCGAGAGAACCCACAGTAACACAGGGAGGACATGCAGACAGACAACAGCATATATACAGTACATACAGTATTCACCTCCATGAACTGTGCTTTGTACATTTTGTACTTTGTAAAGCTTTGTTGTTCATATTAATTTAATCAAAATAAATGTCTTTTGTGCCAGTGTCTGATTTACTGTGATTTAATCCATTGCTTAACCCGATGAGTAAGAGTCTATCTCATGCCCCATGCCGGTCTGCTTGAATAAATAAGGTTCCACTATTTTAACTTGCTGTTTTATAGTCACATTTAAAAGCGGCTGCCATTACCTGATAAGAAATAACAGCTCACAAACAGTTCCCAGCTCCATAGTTCAAATGCTAGTGTATTGTATCTTCTGTAAATGTACCAGACAAATTCAATAAAACACCATAGCTTTGTCAATAAGTCTAATTTTATGGTCTGTTATTCTGTCATCCTTGTTTTGAATATTATTATTTATACCATAGTCTCATGGATTTAAACAGCGTGCATCATCCTTCTCAGCCCTGCCTGGTTCACTTATACTTTCTGAGATCTTTTCAATATTTGTGCAGGTAAATTTGTATAATGCATTGATTTAAAACCTACTAATTGGAATAAGTTACTGAAGCTATCATTAACAGACTGACTAGAAGCAACCGTAGTTAGGGTGATAGAGCAGCTCATTAAATAGAGAGTTGGTGGTTTGATTCCTTCTTTTCTTAGATCATAATATTTTATCCTTGGGCACTGCACTTCAAACATCTTGCTTACGTATAAATGTGTTGTGTGATTCATGTGTTTCATGCTGGTCAGAGGACCTCTGAGTGCTGAAAAAAGCTATTTTTATCCAATGCATTATTATTATCACACCCATTTCTCTGCAAGAAACAAGAATTTTTTCCTCGAGCTGTGATAAAAAAGTCCCCAGTTAGCATGTTTGAACTATTGTCATGTTATTGTTGTTTAATTGTATTTATTTATTTATTTAAGTTTACTTAAGAGGGTCAGCTGTCCAAAGCAGTGAGAAAGTATGAGCATCTTCGCAGCATATAATTTAAGGAATACAAATAAGCAAATCACTAGAAAGTAGGCCAGAATAAATGGTTGTTTATGTTATGTTCACACAAGGGTTTTTGTGCATGGTTGGCAGTGTAGTGGGCAAGCCTTTTGAAGGGTTCAGAAGTTGTGTGTAGACTTTATGGCCTTTTGCTTTTATTGCATTTTCATTAGTGGGTCACTGCTACTCTGATCTACATCTTTTGTAGGACTTTCTTCCAAAAGACAATGATGGTGAATTTCTAAGTCAAATAACAGATCTTCTCCAACCTTCCTCCAAAAACCATTAGATGCCATAATCATTGTTAATTTCCCACACATTGCCAGTGTGAACAATAGCCACAGGGAGAGACTGCATTACTCACCCGAATGCCAAGCTCCACATTTTCACCACCGTAAACCTCCATGCCTTCGTCCAATAAACCGATTTCTTCAAAGTACAGCCTGTCCACCACAAAGCAGCCAATCAGCGCAGGGCTCCTGGGGGAATAAACATCAAGATCAAGGCTGGTTTGTTACCGTAGTACGAGCAAAATAAATTTCAGGTATAGTAGATGGTCCTGGAGGTGTTTGAAAGAGTACAATATTTCTTAATACCCTAAATGCAAGAAATAAACAGTAGACATTTCCCAAGACAATTAAATACTGTTTACTGTACATTTTCAGCAAATGTCTAAATTACTGAACAAATTATTTTGGCTGATATACTATATGCTGTAGATAAATATATTTGAAAAATTAACCATTTATTTTTATCAGTTTACAAAATGCACAGTGAGGTTCAGAAGAGAAGACACATCACGTCACATGACCACACTTTCTTCACAGGTTCTTCCTGGCATTTCATTTGTGATTGTAGGCTGCTCACATCTTCATCATCAACATTTAAATACTTAAATTTAAATTGTTCTATTCTACTGTAATTTTCGTGTCTTACGGGATAGGAGCACTCTTGTTGCCTTTGTGCCACCAGTTCTTGGGTGGGTTGAGGTAGCGACACCACAGCTCCCAGTCAAAGCCTTGAGCAGACAGCGGGTACTCCTCGATCTCAAATGTGTCATACTTGATGTTGTCAAATGATGGTGAGATGATGCGCGTCCTGTCTTCTTGAATCCTCTGGAGGATGGGCTCAGCCCTAGAAAAATTGTAACAGAAAGTAATTTAAGTCACGGATATTTGCTTTGACAGGCTGTTTTTGACGTTCAATCATCATCTTGTCATCTACAGGCAAAACACTTTTGATGAATAGATTCTATAATTACTCAGAAAAAAGATTTTTACCAGACTGATGGGTTGAATTATTATTTTTTATATGCAATGTCTTGAGAAAGGAAATGAAATGGAAATAAATTTAGTACCGCAAGATGTGTCTTCAGCAAACAATTAGGGTATGCCTATTAAAATGATTGAATTGTATTAAAGATGCACTTGATAATCCACAAAAGGGTCACAAGTCGGTATACTTTTTGTACCAGACCCCTGTCAATTTTGTGTGTATTTGCTGATATTACTTGTATTCCATTCTTTTAAATCAATTGCTTTGGACTGTACATGTTTCTGTCTGTTGTTTTGTCTTTATCTTTTCACATATCGCATTAAATCTATGTCATATGAAATATGCTTTAGAAATATTTTTACCTGAACAAGCAGTGGTGCTGACGGTTGTCCTTGTGATTAGCCTATACAATGGTAGAATAGAAAGTCTACTATACAGAATACCGTGAATGTAAAAAGTGGATATTCCTTTATTCAGTTTGTCCTTGCATTTAGGTCAGCATGCATTTTTATAGTGAACCTTTTGTGGCTTGGAACATCATGTCTTCACAGTATGAAATCGCATAAACAAGAACAAATGTGCAGTTTTTGTTTTTAAGTCAAGTCATTTTTTGTAATCCCCCGCAGCCAGCTCTGACTCAAGGAGCTGTATTAAAGCACGATTCAGCAGTAAGTGACTCACCATCCAACGCTGAACTCGACGTGGGCATCAAACAGGGCAACCACCGGGGCAGTGGCCGCTCTCCACCCACTCACTCTTGACCGGATCAGCCCCTCCTGTTTCATGTGCCGAACAGTCTTAATGAACCCCGGACGCTGGCTGTTCGTCTCAGATACAAAATCATGCAGCTTCTCCTTGAGCTCATCTGGAAAAAAAGTATGGATTAGTGTTCTCACAATACCAGTATGTCAAAATCAAATCAGATTCATTCTATCATGGCTCATTCATCATCTTCTGCTTTCCCCATTACGGGTGGAGGTGAATGAAACATATTTTATCAACTGGCCCAACAGAAGTTCAAAACCATTCACTCTCACATTCATTTAAAACAATTTAGACTGGTTCTCAAACACTGGGTCAGAATCCAAATGTGGGGAGATTTTAATTGGTTCATAAAAAAAAATTCAGTTTGAAAAAAACTTAAAAGAATTAGATTATAAAATAAAATAGATATATAATACAAGTAGAATTAAAATTAACTTTATACGTAAGCTATTTGAAACACCAAGGCTCAACTTCTTACTACAAATATCACATAACAGTGTGAACATTGGAATTACTTGGGTCCCATTATTGTGGTCAATCATAATATGGGTCCCCTGAAAAAAGTCGGGGAATCGCTGATTTAGATTAACCAATTCTCTGAACACACGTGTTTGGGTGGTGAGAGGAAGCCAGAGTACCAGGAGAGAACACAGGAATGACATTCAGATTCCATCCAGAGAGAATGTAGTCAACCTAACTTTTTCAGTTATTGCATTCAAAAGTTTAAACTTTAATGAATTAATTATTTAATATTCATCGTAGATTAACCAAAATCAACTCAGTTCGGCTTCTTTATTATATCTAAGTCTGAAAGTGATCCAGCATTTTCATTTTCACACAGACGAACGTGATTCCATAATATCGCCGAAACGCATTTCGCCGATATAAATAGACAACTCTAGTATGAATTCAACATTAATATCCCACAAGAGATAGGTGAGAAAACTCTTCAGATAACTTCCACCCACAAGACAGAGTGATGGTATCAAGTGGGTAGTGCATCACTGAGAGCAAGCCAAAAGATCCTCACGCTTCAGCACTTTGATCAGTGAACCAAAGAGGCAGCAGTCATGGGCAGCACTACCCCCCTCCACTGGGCATTCAAATACACCATAAATGCAATATCTTTGAAAAGCATGACAATTAATATAGTTCAACTGGTAATATGTGATCGGTGATATGCCTGAGAAATATCTAATCAAAAAGTAGATACAGAATAAGTTAATGTCTTAGTTTAACAATTAAAACAAGAGAGGCAGATCATCTTTGAAGAAAGCTGTGATCAGCAAGCCCACAGTGAACTGTATACTGAAACTTCTTTTTAACAAAGCCGGGAAAAAATAAAACTTTCATCATTCGAACATTTCATCATCCACTCACTGTATAAATCACCTGAGGCTGCACTCTTGCTATTTCTGTGTCTTTTGACTTTAAAGTGAATGTGGAGCGGGTTTGGAGTCGCTGGAAAGACAACTAGTGCTGCGCCTAGCTTCACTTGTTGAGGCGTCTCACAGAAATACATTTTTAAAGGCTAAATTACTTGAAAATGTGCTATTTTTATTTTCATTAACTGTAAAACAATGATTCATGTTTAATTAAATAAAAAAGGGTTTGTATTTTTCACATGCAGATACAACACAATTGAACCAACAACAACAGAGCTATTAATGCCTTTATGTTTAATTTGATTAATTGAACTAAATTCACTGCCCTATTTTCCCCACTGTGAAAACAGTAGAGCTCAGCTGTTAGGACTGATAGTTACTGCTGGCACCTGTTAGCAAGAGTCTGTGGCAAATTACATTTCAATCTATACAAGCGAATCTCAATAATGCCTTAATGTGGAAATTACATGCTATCTGTTCATCAGCAAAACTTTATCTCTGGTAGTCTCATTCTACAGTTCATTCACCACTAAAACCTGGGGGGACATACTTTATCCTATTCATTTAACAAAGTGTATCTGTAAAGACATACATTTTAATG
>JAVQJW010337770.1:0-13999 GCA_036025195.1 Hypseleotris klunzingeri
TATAAATAAATAAATAAATAAATAAATAAATAAATAAATAAATAAATAAATAAATAAAATATAATGTATGGCAAAGTCTGACTGGCTTTGCACCTGATAACCATTATTACTTTCTTTTGTAGCATTGTGGCCAACGTGCTCTGTAAATAAAGTTGGAATTGATTTGTAATCATGTGTCAGCTGACCTGAAACAGTTGCGGTGGAAGAGCTTGCCGTCCACGAGGAACCTCTGCACCAGGTGAACATGTCTGTGGCAGACAGAGCAGGTGCTGCTCAGAGAGCTGCGCTTGATGTCTGCACCTGTCTGCTCGGGACAGGTGACGGGAGGATCCAAAAGAGAGGAGGAAGGCATCATGGAGAGAGGGGGAGAGGAGGAGATGGAGATGCGGGGCAGATCAAACATGGAGTCAGGATTTGAGGAAATGTTTTTTTCATTTAGTTAACTAGGTCTACTTCGACGACTCATCTGCACACTCTTCAATTAAAATAAATACAATAACTCATGAGAATGTCATAGCAAAGAGTTAGTTAAAAATTCAAACAGATTCAATATTGTATAATATCTACAATATTCAATTCAGTTATACAGTGATGTGCAAATGTTTTAGATAAGTGTTAAGAAATGCAACAAGGCTTTCAAAATCATTATCTTTAGTGTTCAGTAAAAAATTTATCATTTTGATTAAGTAAAAATTAGTTAGCAGCAGCACTGTGTTAAGATAGCATTAGTGTTAGTTATTTTTAAAAAAACACGTTAGGAAGAATAACTAACCTAACCGTATTGGCTTTTCAAATTCACACCCCCACCCCCATCCTACTGCCTATGGCCCAGGACCAGAGAGAGGAGTTGGGGTCAGATGTGAGGAGGAAGTGGAAGGAATGGGACGGTTTTTCATCTGGATGTTCAGAGGAGGTTGAGGAGGGAAAAGCCCCAAAATGGGAGCATGACGATGAAGGACAGAGAAAAGAGACAGGATACAGAGGCTATCTTTATGGACTTACTCTACCTCTGGTGCTCTGCTCTTCCCCTGCTGTGCAACACAAAGCCCAAACAAGGAAGTATGCATTATAGTAGCTACATGTGTCTATATTGTTTTAGTCCAATGACAGGAAGGGGTTTGTATTGTGCAGCGTAATGCCCCCCAAATAGGCCATGCAGATTGAGAGATATTTTTAGACAAAGTACTCCACCAAATCTATCTGAAATTACAATGAGCTCTTCCAAGAGATTCTCAGAAGAAAATGAAGCTCAGTAACATGCAGCTGCAACAGAATATCATGCAAATGTCAAAGGTCAGTACCGTTTTAGTTACAGAATTAACCAGACACAGACTAGTGTTTGTAATTGTCTTAACTCTTACCTCAGTCTCAGCCGCTTTGTCTTCCGGAGGCAATGCAGGCTTTTTTGGCGCTAGTTCATTGAGACCAATGGGACTCGGTCTCTTTATGCTAGGAGGGTTTGCTGAAACAGAAACGGTATGTGTGTGACTGATAAAAAAAAATCAACTCAAAATAAATTATTTTTTTAGTGAAATATATAGATTAAAATAGAATAGTGACTACCTTGTGATTTGTTGTTGAAGAAGTTGTAATACTGAGAAACGTAGGTGATGACACTGAGTCGGTCTGGGACTCTCATAGAGACCATGTCCTCTGGGTCCAACAGAGCAGGAATGCCCAACTGTGACTCAGCCACTTCAAATGCCTGTGAGCAAAAACAACAATCAAATTAAAGATAATAATGGTGCATTTAAGACAAATTAGCTACAATTGTTACAATGTAACAGAAACAATATGCAATAACAACATAGTCTTTATTTTCAAAACAGCAGTGAGCCACTAATATTAGGCTTGCTTGACCTTGCGGAAAACCATTAGTCTAATGAAAAATTCCAATGAAGACATCACCTGCGCTTATATAACAGCATGGACACAGTGTGGTTTTCTCATTTGTAGTACAGCCAACACTTGTACTGCACAAATTGGTTTAATACAGAAATGCCACTGTGTTTGCAGGTAAATGCCACATGTTCCTACTTCTGAGTTTAACTTTAAAGTGAGCAGTGTTGACATTTTTCTGATTACACAGACTGAAATCACAGTTATGTGCTGCACAGAAAAGCAAACCAGCCCGTTTCCCACATATTTTCGCTGAAAGGCAAAACATTTTCAATGCATAAACACTTTACTGTGCTGAAGCAAATCTAAACCTCAGCCATTTTACCATGAAAACAGCATATATGGCATAATTTGCCAACAGACGACAAAAATAAACATTAATTTAGAGGACGGTTTTGTGATATGTAACCCTTGTATATGAAGATGTTAATTATTTAAACATTTAACTGATTAAATTAAGATAATAATAAGGAGTAATCAGGTCTATCTCTATTCTAGTATTTTAATTTACATACAAACTCCTCTAGAAAGGAGATTATCAAATTGCAATCCTTTCATTTTACAATATTAAGTACCTTACTGAGAGACTGTTTTTATTGTTAGGATCAGCTCTTAGCACTTTCATTAAGGTATTAGCAATAAAACATGGACAGCTGTTTTCAGCCAAAGCTTAGCTCATGCTGAAAATAAGGGACACTCCCATTTTTCCATGTCCAACTGGCTCACACTTAAGGAGTCAAAATAACTTTTCCCACTCATAAGCTTCTACCAAGAAAGCTACACATTTGCACAATAAATCTTCGTAACAAGGACTAATATATTGTCTTGGTTTTCTCCTGTGGTCCTGGTAGGTCCTGGGAATGCTCAACGTAGATTAGGTAACACAGACAGATGTACACACCCACCATTGCTACATGCAAACATATGGGCAAATAATTAAGCGTAGTACAACTGCTCTTTTTGTGGTACCAAATTTTGAAACACACTACACACCTTATATGTCAAATTAGTTTTTGTCATTTTTAATTTTTTATCAATTTTATAAAATAAATTGACCAATAAAACATTTCATACAAATTGTTAAACTCACCAGTCTATTGTTCTCGTAGACATTTTCTTTTGACAAAGAAGCAAAGTTTCTGTAACGATACAAATAAAAATGGTTAATTGACTTACTAAGGTAGCGCACTATAACAGAATGACCTAGTACATTTTAGATCTCCAACCTATTTCTACTTGTGTCTGTCATCATGAACCATCAAAATGCTTTAATGGCCCACCAGCATGACAGCACAAAATATTGCGTGGGTGTGCTATTCAAAATACTGGGTATAACTGCAGACCACACATAAATAATGCCTGATGCTTTAACAATAAGAAAGAGGTGTCTGGTCCAAACAGTAGTGATAGACTCATAATTACAAGGCCCTGGTTTGAAACACAGCCTAAAGCGAGGAACAAAACTCCAGCTCCTGCCAGTAAACATCCTGCTTTAAAAGTGGAACATGTTTCAAGTGTTTTTGGACGACAGTAGTTGAGTCGAGAGGTCTGTTGTGTAAAAAGGATAGAAAAATATCTCTGATTATTTTAAATAAAAGCAAAGTCTGTATTGCAAGGAACTAAATACATTGCAATTTTAGGGTTTTCTGTACAAACTAAACACCCTTAACATAACTGCTTTAGTCCCGGGTTAGACCTGTTAATCTTAGGTTTGATTGATTCTAGAGCCTTGTATTTCTTAATAAATTTACATTAAAATGAACTTTTCTATCTATGGTAATAAAATGTGTATCTAAGGTGGGCTATCTAATTATATTGTATCTATCATATCATTATCAATGCGGCATGTTTTCCTTATATTATGCAGCCCTAGTGTGAAATAGTTTAGACAAGGGTACAGTAGCGGAAAAAACACAATGTAGCGCCGTCTGTGGGAGTGTGCGGCGACCATGTGGACTTCTCAAGAAGGAAAAAACAACTGAATGAGCTCCGTGTTGCTCCGGACAAAGTGCCCTCTGTTCTCCTAATCTAGTTCCCGTGGTAACACACACACAGGCCAGGCTTTAATATCAAGGTCATGTCAAAGCCAGTCTGCTGTGTCCACCTTCGTCTAGAAAAATGTGTTCTATGTTGAACTTATGACGACCCACAGTGAATGTATATATCTGGTGGAACAGGCAGTGCCAGGTGACACAGATGAAAGATAGTATGTGAACTGCTCTGAAGCAAACCTAATCCACTCTCTCTCTCTCTATTTTAGGAAAGGGGACTGCTGTGGAAGTGAGTCTGCATGAACTGGTTCACACTTTTAGAAGTAAAACAGAAATGGTATAATGCTGTTAAATGCAACACCCAGTATATTCACAGATCTGAAGTCTGAAAATAGGAGCTGACTTAGAACTGAACACACTACTATGGTTCATTTTAAGACAACCGAATTACATGCAGGACATGTGACAGCAGCATAATTTATTCAATGTATAATATCATGTCTAATAGGTATGTCATATAAAATAATATCCACACAAAAACAAACACAGTACAAAATAACACAAAACAACTTTTGTGTGGTATTTTGTGCATTGCTTTTGTTTTTCTATATGATTCATGAAATGACCAGTATAACTGCAGATGATCTGGAAAAGGACACCTGGGTAGTATCTTGCAGGAAGTGGTCAACACATTTCGAATTAAAATAGAAATAGAAAAGTATGCATTGCAACACCCGGTATGTAAAACCAAACTGTTATGACTATTTAAAATAACTGGCAATTGCTCTCTTAGAAAAGGTAATTTAATGTTGTAAATACTGACTGTCTGCTGCAGTAGTCTAATGTACTGTGATGAAAATACATTGGCCACAGTCAGAGTGCTATTACACAGGCCTCAAACAGCATTAGAGCTAAAGCCATTTTGACAGGTCGAGGTCCCATCCGCAGATTAGCCTGAATGACTGTCTACTTGAATCATTGTTAAGTTTGTTGGTTTCTTTATAATTTCAAATATGTGAATTCCTAGGGAGCACCCATTATGAAAGGTTTTAAATTATATGCTGTACTGAAAAACTGTAAAATGTTGAAAATAGACCAGTACTTCTTTAGTCAGAGCTCCCAGAACCAAACCGTTATGACTATTCATTTGAGTTGGCTCTGGATGCCAAATCAAATGAAGCAAATCTAGTGCAGTTTAACTACAAGAGAAAAAATCACTGCATCTTATAGGGATTGGTTCTTCCAATAGATATCCATGTCCAATATGAATCATATAACATTTCAGGACTAGCTCACTGCTATGTAATCTTTAGACAGGATGCTATAAGGTGCAGGAGTGCACAGCTCTGAATCATGGCAGTACACATAATTTGAGAAATACTGATTCTTTTTTTCAAGGCAAGTGAAGAAAGATTAAATCATTTTACAATATTCCTAACTGACCATTATAAGCGGAGGAAAACTGTCCTGACTTAGCTGTGGTTTAGACCCAGTTTAGTCCTGATTTAGTTGTGGTTTAGACCTGGTTCCTAGACTTGTGGTTTTGTATAATATATGATATAATATACTGACCGGACCTTGATAACCTCGGTGCTTTGGATCACTTCAGCTTTTTGACAAACTGGCTACTAGTGCTGCTTTCATTTGCACTTTTACTAACTTTGATTTGTCAAAGAACACTTACAGATTTTCTCTCTGACATAAAAGTTGTAGACATATGTCCTCATTCCTAACATATATCATTGTAATTCCCTTGTGTCTGAGGATTCTTACTGTGGTGGTGTTTTGTGCTACTGTGTGATTACAGTGGAGGGGTGTGTTGTTGCAGACAGGGTATGACTTGTCAGTGTGAGTTAGTTACAGCACATTGGCCTCACACTGCCACACAGTCACACAAATATGACTATGAGTTATAACTGTGATATAGACAACAGGCTTACATGCAGTACAATGCGAATGTTTAGGCAAGTGTCAATCTGGAACAACATATGGACTAAGTATTTTACACTAGTTCATAACAATAATAATAATAAGTCCCGTGCCTTGAACAAACAAAAAGATGTGAGCAGCATTTGCACAGTACTGTATCATGATGTATTTATAGCACCTAAATGTACCTAATCTGTAATACCACGTGTAATAATGTAAATGAAATGTTTAATATCTATTTTGTCGCTATATTCTTCACTTGTGAAATGCTGTCTCGCTATATGAAACAAAACCTAAAGGTCAGAGTGGAAGAAAAAACACAACTGTGATTAAAGCAGTTTACTTACATCAGATCTGGCCTGTATCGATGTATTATAGCACAGAAAGCCAAGCCATCCCGAAAGGACGTGGACATGTCCTTTATGTCCACATCGTTGTAGTCTTCACACTGTATCCGACACCACTCCTGGAGAGCCTTCAAGGACCCCATTTTTGTCATAAAACCATAATATCCAGATCCTTGATCAAAGTTTTAGTTCCAACAGAGACGGAAAAGGACAAATCCGGAGTCCTTTTTTCCTCCAGTCAGCCACGGGTCATCAGCGGCGATTCAGTGGGAAGCAGACAACACCCGCTGCGTTACATTCATTTACATTGACTGAGTAAAACTAGCATGGTTAGATTAGCCGCGTTAGCCACGTCTTCAAATATACAGTGCATAATATTCACTCACTGTACGAGAGTATTGCCGCAGTTATCGCTGTATATCACACAGACCTTTGCCCATAAGCACCGCCACCTCGGTAACATGGCTGATAATGCTAAGTCGATAGTAAGAAAAGGGCTGGCCAACAAACTTCTTCAGAAGGCAACAACTCTCCTGCTGCTACTTCGCGATAGGAGAGTACAGCTCGCATCTGTTGGAGTTTGCAGCTCTTTTTCAGTCAGACAAGCACTGCTAGCATAAGATCCATCGCATAAACAAGTCCAGTTTGATGAAGCAGATGTGACTACAGTTTCCTCCTCCTTGTTTGGCTGACAACAAGACACCCTCAGGTGTAGATGAAGTCATCTAACCTAAGCTATATCAGCACCACCGCACAAATGTTCCAATATGCGAGACAAAAAAGGCATGCTTAAAAAGGTAATTATAACTAATATTCATTGTATTGGGGCTCAGCGTCGTGCAAAAGTACCCCAAAGAAACCTTCTTGTCCTCCTCAAAGTCACTCTGCAATCTCTTTAACGTACGGGTGAGGGAGCTAAAGTATGAACCATCCGATAGGTGGCTAGGATCAAAAATAATATTTTACAAAAAATACAAACCGGAATATATAAAACACACAGCAACTGTTATATTTATCTGAGTGGACCTACATACAGCGCACACGTATATTACCCCAAAATAAAAACGTTAATTAAACTATGACAAAACTATGACCGCAATGTTTCCAAAAGTGTTCTGCGTCTGCGCAGATGCTGTAGCCGCTCGGGTACGGTAACCTCACTAGGACAAACATGGCCTACTTCGTTATGTTCAGTTGTCTTATTTTTACATTTATTAAAAAAAAGTTAAGTGGTACTACGTAAATACGTTGTTATTTAGTGTTGAGAGTTACACATTTGCACTGTAAAAATAACTATCTAAGCCGTATCTATCAAACACCTCGCGTTATGATATGAAAGTCACGCGATAATAGCCACTGTTTAGTATTGGCGAAAGATGGCGGCGCCGCCTCCAGATGAGGCTAGCCTGCAGTCTCGCATCAGTAAGTCAACGAACTACATATTACGCAGAAACAATTTCCGTAGGTTAGGCTTTAGTCAGCATACTTTAAAAAGACACATTATTGAGGTTATCTCATTGTTATCCTGGCAGCGTTGTTTTCGTCTAGAATGGGGTTGCATTTCTTCTGTCGATGTAGCAAACGTTAATGTCAATCTCATCAAAAACAGCAGCAGCCAGTGTCAGATACAAAACTCAGCAATTTCACAATGCCATCACCTAAAATATTAATGCAAATGATTTCACGGAGCGTTTTATTTTCTTACAAAGTCTGTGAATATTAAAGAGAGTACAGTATAGGGCTTCCTTCATAGACAGGTATTTGTCGTAACCAGGAAGAGAGCACTCGACACCTGACACAGGGTGGAGACCTTAAGCCTTGAAGTGCAGGTTTGGTTAACAAAACTGTGTAAGTAAAGCTTTAAGGCACGGTTTACACCTGATATTAACATGGTAATAAACCACATAGGGCAAAGCATTTACTTTGTCTTGTAAAGTTATAATACTATGCATTCATATTAAAGATCATATAATGCGGAGTAAATCAATTAAAAGGCATTTATTTGCAGATACAGCCACAAACCCACAAAACAAGGAGACGGACTGGGACAGTATTACAATATTTTGTGATCAGCTCAACAGTGAATCAGATGGGTAAGTCAGTGTCTTTAAGGTAAAGTTATGTTGAGGGAACACAGTGTAATGTGTAAGGATCACTGGAGTGATTCACTGATGATTAGTTCTCAAATTACCATACAATGTTCAACATTTGCTTATACTAGGGTGAAGCAGATCATGTATGTAATAATTTGACTTCTTTTATCAGTCCACAGCTTGCTACAAGACTGCTGGCACACAAAATCCAGTCTCCTCAGGAATGGGAGGCTATGCAAGCACTTACAGTAAGACCGTCCCACTTAAAAAAATGATTACAGGATCTAGAAACTTTATCTATATAACTTTTATCCTGAAAAAGGACTTTTTCAGTTTTAATAATGCATTTAAAACATTATTTCAGGTTCTTGAGACCTGCATAAAAAACTGTGGGAAGAGATTTCACACTGAAGTCGGCAAGTTTAGATTCCTCAATGAACTCATCAAGGTGGTATCACCCAAGGTAAGAATTAGTTACACAGTGGAGTCAGGTGAATAGCACTCCACATAGCTCTCTTGTATTTTCCTTTTGTATATTTAAAAGATATTTATTGGGATTCCTTTTTGCCCTTATTTGATAGGATGGTAGAAATATGACAGGAAATATTGTTTATGACTGCTATGCTATGGGCCGGTACTTCATGTGTGTTATATGATATGCATATTGGCTTGTTTGTTAATACAATGGGAATAAGAACTCTCTATTCTCTGTGTGTTTTTATTATCTCTCGCAGTACTTGGGGTCCCGTGCACCAGAACCAGTGAAGAAGAGAGTTATAGAAATAATGTTTAGCTGGACAATAATGCTTCCAGATGAGGCCAAAATTTCAGAAGCTTATCATATGCTGAAAAAGCAAGGTGAGCTGCAGATGTCTGAAGAGGGGTTATTATTATTCTTTCACATGATCTTATAGGTTGTATGTAATCACATTTCTAAGTTCCTTGTTCAACAAAAAATATGCATTTCTAGTTCCTTTATATTTTGTGCAGTTTTTACTTCTCATTTATAGCAAAGATAGACCAAGACAAGAGATCATGTGATATGTTGATTTGTCTCACTGATACAGTTGTATATACTGGATATTCTCCTTTATATATCCTGCAGGTATTACTGTGGCTGTTAATGCTACTGATGTTGACTATAGTCAGACCCAAGGTTATGTCCATTGAAAGGTTAAAAGTGTGCTCGTTCTTTTCCAGGTATTGTAAAGCAGGACCCTAAGCTTCCCGATGACAAGCCTCTCCCACCTCCTCCCCCCAGAACAAAGAGTGCCATCTTTGATGATGAAGAGAAGTCCAAGGTAAAAAGAAGCACCAGTCACAAAACAAACTAAGTAGTAAATACTGTATATAACTTATCTCAGTTTGATGAGAGATTTCTGGAAACTTATTCCAAGGTCAAAAACAGTTTACAAAACCTCCTTCCTCTTTTCTACTTGTGTCGTGTTTTTGTAGACCCTGTCTCGCTTATTAAAGAGCACACACCCTGAGGATTTAAGGGCAGCAAACAAACTCATCAAGGAAATGGTCCAAGAGGTGGGTCCTAAACACTGCTGATATTATGTATTGTGTGGAAACACAAAAGGTCATTGTAATAGTGTTTTTCAACATTTAAAACACAATATACAGCAGAGTAGAAATGCAGTCTTGTGTATATATATAATGTTGTACAGATTAGCACAAAATAATACACATGTTTATGAGGACTGCATCACCATCTGGATTGGGGAGTTTAATTGTGTCTTACCATTGTAACAAAAGCCCATTGCATAGAGTTCTAGTTAATAACAAGCTGGTTTAGTGTCAGAAATCTGATCTCAATATCACTGTCTGCTGTTAGCATAGAGACCACAACCATTTATGACATGGTGGGAAGAATGTCCTTCAAAAAGGACTTCTGAAGATATTGGGTTACAAACTAAAACTACCTAAAATAATTTCCCAGTACATTAAAAATGAATAACTTTCATAAGTGTTTTTTTCTGTTATATTAGGACCAGAACCGCGTTGATAAAGTATCAAAGCGAGTAAATGCGATCCAGGAGGTGAACGAGAGTGTGAGCCTGCTGAGGCAGCTGCTGGAGGGTTACAGCAAAGAGAGCAGTTCTCAGAGCAACCAGGAGCTCATTAAGGTCTGCACAGCTCAGCACATTAACACTCTTACACATGCACACTCAACACTGTACCAAAGGAAAGTATACATCAAAGCTAACATGTTTGTGTCTACAGGATCTTTACCAGCGCTGTGAAAAAATGAGGCCTACACTGTTTCGACTGGCCAGTGATACTGAAGATAGTGATGAAGCTTTAGGTAACTGTGCTATTTCATCATTGACTGACACAACAAAAGAAATTTTTAATCGCACTATTGTCATGGTAAATTAATTGAAAGAGATTTTTATATAATTTATTTCTAATACAACCATGTAAATAAACCATTATTACGAGTTTAATATCTAATAATATTTTCAGGTGACATTTTGGAGGCCAATGACAGGTTGACCCAAGTCATCAACATGTACAGGCAGCTGGTGAAGGGAGAAGAGATTAACATAGATGACACAAGGCAATCTGAAGAAGGTAGGTTTTTGGCCTGTAAAAAAAACTTCTATTGTTCTATTTATACAATGTAAGTTCACATGAGCTTTATCATTGTCAGTCAACAGTAACTCAGCACTTCTAGACCTGGCAGGAATAAATCCAATAGCCGGCATGGCACCATCAAACTCCGACCTGTCCAGTCTGGAGACCCTCACCCAGAATATGGGCATCAGTCTGTTGGATGATGAACTCATGTCACTGGGTAAGAACAACCTATTGCTGGCATAAAATCTGACTCGTAAGCACAAAATGTAAGTTACAGTGTCGATTAGTTTTTACAACCCATTAATGCTTGGTTAGCGGAGTAAGCACATGTCAGAATGATTAGGTGTTGTTCTGCGGGATTCAACCCTCCTGCTACACCACTGAAACTTTAAAAGGACACACCTGGATAGACCACAAGAAAGACACAACTTTATTGCCCTAAATTATTTTATCTGGCTACTGCAGAGGTTCTCAAAATGTGATACAGGCGGTACGTGGTCTCTTTCTAGTGGTCCTCTAGTCACTTTTGTTCCGTGGTTCGGGGCTAGGATGACTGATCAAATCATAACAGGCAAATTTTGGGTCATAAAGCATGTCTAAGTGCGACAGAGCTAAGCAATGAAGCACATGCTCAGTGTCTATTTATAATAATAATGCATACCACTTACATAGCGCTTTTCAAGATACCCAAAGACGCTTTACAGACTCTGCTCTACTCAGGGAATTCAGTAATGATTGTAAATAACATTTGCTGGGATGGATCAAAATGTGGGACATAATCTCAATTTTATGGGATTTGAGCTTGATGCACTAATGCACTATTTAGTCCTGGTTTAAGTTGATCTAAGATGATTTATCAACCCTATTACCTGTACCATTTAGCAATTATTGATTATAAATGTTAACATGTTTTACATTTTAGTATTTTATTGTGACAGGACTGAATGTAACAGAGAACAACTCTCACACATCCTATCAGGTAGGGGTTTGATCTAATACTACATATTTTTTGTAGTTCAAGTCAGTTAAAATGTATACAAATGTCTTGTCTTCAGTCTCTCAATAGTGCAGATATCTCCACTCCAATCCCAGCTACAGTGTTACTACCATCTGTTATGCAAAAAGACCAGGCATCTCCAGTAGAGGGCACCAGTGTACCTCCTAAAGCCATGGATGAGTTGGACATGTTGGGGAAGACTTTGTTACAGCAGTCCTTGCCACCAGAGAGTCAGCAGGTCAAATGGTAGGAGAAATTCAAATGTTATTTAGTTAATAGCGAAGTGAAGAGTTTTGTGTCTTGTAGCTTGCTGAACTGGCAACTGAAATGCTGAATGTTGAGGATTGTGCCCTGACAATAAAAGCATCTCAGCTGTTCAGTGTAGCATTCTTTGTTGTGTGTATACTGATCTTCTACTTGTATCAAATTTCTAAGTCTCCAAATCAATGTTGCATTATAAAACAGCACTGTTTAGACACCAGCTCTCCTGGAAAAATACCCAGGTTTGTTTAGAATTGTTGAATGATTGTGTTGAGTTTCTTAACTTTGTTTTCTAATACTCTTTATGAGGCTTAGATTTTTCCTATATATTTAATAGTAAATCTTTACATTAAGTTTGAGCAGCATTTTCAATTTTTACTGTTTTGCCTTTGTGTAGGGACAAGCTTCAGACTCACAGTAAAGTCACTTTACGAGATCTACAGACCATGGCCAGCCCCAGACCTGATCTTGCAGCTGGTCCCACCTCCACTACAGCTGTACAGTTAGAGAATCTCAACTCTGTGCCTGCTTTTTTAACCCATACAACACCCGAAAAACAATCCTTACCTGCTGGTGACCCTCAACAAAGCATTTCTCTGTCAGATGTTATGGTGCCTCTGGATACAATCAAACCTAGTAACTAAAGCCTTACTTTGTAGAAATTACATTGTTTTTCTACTGTCCAGTGTCTTTCAATACTTGTGTTTACCCTTTACAGGTACCTTATTACCAGTTACTGTATTGGATAAACAAAGCCTACGGGTGCTGTTCACGTTTGCCCGAGACTGTCCTCCCTCGCGACCTGATGTGCTTGTAGTGATCATCTCTATGTTGTCTTCAGCCCCTGTTCCTATCACCAACATACGCTTCCAAGCAGCTGTACCCAGGGTAGGTAATGTCAAAGATATTCACCCTGCAGAGAATATGTAAAGTTACATCATGGTGACAACTTAATGAGCTAAGACAAGTTAATAACACAACTTTATTATGACAGTGGGTGGGGTAGTGAGTGAGTGAACACTTTTTGCTCAGAGGTGAAGTGTCAGAAGCATAAAAACATGTAAAAAATATCACAAGTTTGATCAAGTTGTGATGTCTCACCAATTGTCAGGGCATCTCCCGAACTGAAGCTGTTTCTGAAAAGAACAAAGTGGATTGCAATTTTTGGGTATAGGGCAGCGTGTTAGGCAGGTCAGACCCATGAACATTGAATATTTTATCACCACTAATAATATGCTGTTGGTCATAATGTTATGCCTGATTACTGTATTTGTTTGAATGTTTTATAGATAATGAAGGTAAAGCTTCAGCCACCCACTGCTACTGAACTTCCAGCCTTCAACCCCATTCTGCCTCCAGCTGCCATCACCCAGATTCTGTTATTGGCAAACCCTCAAAAGGTGCAGTTTTTTCACGTATCTGATAAATGACCAATTATACATGAGTTGGGACTAACTTTTGTGTGTTATTATTCAGGAAAAAGTGCGTCTGCGGTACAAACTCACATTTAACATCTCTGACAAGTTTTATGATGAATCTGGTGATGTCGACCAGTTTCCGCCTCCAAACACCTGGGGTAAACTTTAGTATATTATTCACTCCAAAATCTTTTCAGAAATGTCTGGTTTATTGCATTTTTGACACAAGAGCATGGGATACACGATTGTTCTTGTGTTTACTTTGTGCCTTTACAGACTCAAGGACATTTATATTGAGAAAGATTGTGCAATGCGCTGTTTTACATATTAATGAAGAAAACTATGAGCCATTTTATGTTAAATTAATAACAAGCATTTTAAAATCCCCAAATAATTGTGAAAGTACAATTGATTCAGAATAAGAATAATTCAAGGCAATTGCTAAATAGCCTTGAATAGCCTTGGTGGCTGTTTTTTA
>JAVQJW010338741.1:0-10376 GCA_036025195.1 Hypseleotris klunzingeri
AATTAAGATAGTTCTCCGACATAATAGAAGTAAAAAAAAAAAAAATCATAGTAAGGCATAGATTAAAATAAGCTCATTTGCAGAATCATTTGAATCAGATGGACAACATTCAACAGTTCACCTACTTGTGTCTTGGATGTTAACAAGGCGGTTGGCATGGTATGGCTGTCAGTATGACTAAAGGCAGCTGTGGCTAAAGCAATTACTGATCACCACAAGACTTTGGAGAGAATGAATAATGGACTCAGTTGTAACTTCTTACTTTTCCTGCCATTACTTGGGTTTGAGTCTGTAATGTAAACTACTGGATATGGCTGTCTACGTAAAGCAACTGGAATGAAAACAAAAGCATATGTGAATGTATAGTCAGAATGCAATGAAATTACTCTAAAATGTATTGTTGACGTCTGGAAAACAGATTAAACTAAACTGAAAAAATGGTGATGTAAGAACAAAAAGGCAGCTGTGAGGGTTGTGTGGAAACAAAGAAGTCAGCTGCTGGAGTCAGTGAAGAAACAGCTGGTCCCAAAAACAGAGTGGTGTGGACAAAGTGGGTTCTGTTTGGACTGGAGCTGTGCCAACCCCACGGCCTGGTTCAGAGGGCCTGGTTTAGTGGGGGCGTCCCAGAGAAGAGAGGCCTATATGGGTTTTTGGAGTGGTTATATAACCCTGGGGGAAACCTCACAGCACCACAGAGATGCTCTTGACTGCCTAATGATACGCTCGCTTTGGAGACATTGAAGTAAAGAGAGACAGCTATAAAAAGACAAGCAGCAGCAGAGGAGGGTAAATAGCAGCCCATTGTTTTGTCCATTAACCAGCCCCTGTCCACAAGTATCTGCACTGCTTCACAGGCCCTTAGAGCTAACCAGAGACGCAACCAGTGTCTAATTATATTTACATGCACCACTCCCCGATGGAAAGGTTTACAGAAGGCAAACTGATTCGATCTGGACATTTAAAGGAACATGTATGACAGCTACAGTTCATATGAGTTTCTTGAATGTGTAGGAAATCTGTCACTGCATAAAATGGAAAATAAATGGGACAATCAATACAATTTTAATACATAAATAAATATGCAATGAAATGAAAATCTAAAAACATAATTTATTCACTACATGTTTGAGGTAATTGAAATATCACCACTTTGATGCCAGTAACACAACAACAACAAAACTATCCTAAGAAGTGCTAATAACTTATTTTGCTGAAATTAAGTCCCCATTATGGTAACATGGTTAACTAACTGATTTGCAAAATAAGATAATATGAATTGTATAAAACTGTTTGCCAAGGTACAGACCATCTAGGCCCCCACATTCATTTGATCAATATTTCTCGGCCATTTTCTCAGCTATGTAGGACAAATATAGGATGCTCTTAGTATAATATTGCCGAATAAATATAGGGTATCCTGTGAACACACACATTTATAGAAGAAAATTTATTATGTCTCCCAGCAGCTATGGTATTACAACTCAAAAACTATCTCCCATCCCCCAAAGACCGACATTGATGCATTGCAGATTTACCTTTGTCTCACCCCTGACCGTTTATGTTCGTCTTTAAGTAGACACCAGCCACAGCCGTTCTGGAGCCCTCAAAGTCTGACCTCTGTCAAAGTCTGGCAGGTTTTCACACTTTACAATTTGTTGTACTTCAGACGTGAACTTTAAGTGTTCACCTGCTCCTTCATGTCTGACCCACTGACAGGAGTCAAATGATTAGCAGTGTGGAAGTCAATTCAAAGCCATTGATAAAAATAACCTAAACAAAATTGTATTTATTGGGGCTGTTTAAATTTTTACTATCTTTACAAACTCCATTAGTACATTTAAAGTTTGACTCCCATTACTTCCCAACAGTGCCTCAATGCTAAGACATACAAATCACATGGACCTGGTATTCTTGAATCTCACATACAGAGCATTTATCATGTAAGACACAGCTTGCACTTTTACACCACTGACCTCACCCTCGTGCCAACTCACACTTTCCTTTTCTATCACATATATGACTTACTGCCAACCCAGCACTGTGTAAAAATAGCAATTATACACAAGCAACCCCCACAACCCCAGCTAATAATCTCTACCATTTCCCTACCGCACCACATTTGAACATTTGTCAAAGAGCCGTAATTTGGTGAAACTGCACTTTTTGTAGCATGACTTTTCTCAGTGAGCTCTTTCATTAGGATTTGAGGCACACGGCCAATTTACAAGCTACAGAATTACATAAGTCAAGTCTCGCTCAAACACACTGGCTCTTTCTGCTTTCTGTGTTTCCATGTTGTAAAGAGTTTTATTTTACATATGCGGCTGATAATAAGCATAATTGGTGTAAGCAGAGGTGTTCAGCTGAGTACATATTAAAGCCTAAATAGCTTCATTGTGTAGTCAGTTAAAACAATCTGCTGCTTGTCTGACACATTACTGCCACTGCATAGAAAAGCAATATCTAGATTTGTATAACATGGCTGGTAGACATGTGCCACTTTGAAGAATGGGAAGCTTTAGGGAACCTAGAAAAATAACTTCATTTAAAACCAAACATAATCACATTGTATGTTTATTTCAAGGACACATTAGTATAAAGTTTTTACTCACTTTTTCCTCCAGTTGCCTTTATGCAATCTTGAACATTCCATATGACTAACATTTTAAAGGGTCTATCATAGGCCCACTAAGTGTATACATTAAACAACGTCAAAGCTAGCTTGATATTCTCCGTTGAAGTAATTTAATCCAATTATTGCATTTTGTCTTTTCATTGTGGTGGTCATCTGCTGTGTATTAGGCCCAGTTTTCACCTGTTGTGTTATGGTTGGTTGTTTGTTGCGTACACATTGAAGGACAGCTGTGTTGGGCAGCTGCTGCTCAGTGTAAACTCCTAACAGTCAGTAGATTATATTCACCGTGTCCATGTTGTATTGATGGAGGCAGTTGGAGCGACATGCCCGGGCCTGTTCCTCTTTGTCTATGAGGCGTGATAAACAAGGGATTTGATTAAACTAACTCATCATTTTTTTGTTCATTATATTCCGTTCTGAATATGGGGACATGTGTGCATCTGTTGTCTGCTATAAGTGAAATGAACCACTTTACAGCCTCAAATAAATTGTTGCTTTTTTTTTAAACAGTAGGCCTCTGTACATGGTGATTATTTCTAATTTATTGGGTTACACCTCATTAAACATTATCTTTATGTGTAAAGACATCCTGGAAAAGGGTCCCTGGACACTACACAACTGTCAGCTCTTAACAAGGTGACCCACTGGCAAATGCTAGGTACAGTACATTTCCCAACATGGACAAAAATACAGTGGGATACTGTATGCACCTTTACTAGTTTTATTGTGGCACATGTTATACAGCATCATATTATGTCCAAATACCAGACACTGACACAGACAATACAAAACTGTGTTTTTAGGTAGTCAACACAATACTTGACTTCAACTAAGATAAACATAAGGAATAGCCAGCACTAACCCACTGTAGAAAACAATGCTATGAGTAACAGTTACAAGTTCTTAGTTATTTGATTAAAAAACCATTAGGCAAGGACCATATATTTCATTTCTTTTAAAGATAAGAAAAATACTAGCTTTCCGGGCAGTATTTTGATGAGATATTTCATGAAAAGTTGACATTCTCTTCACAATTTAATTTCTAGGACTAAAATAGCCCTTTTCTGACCCTTACCTTCGCAAATAATAATTATTTTGTTTGAGATGTAGTTCGTTGGTGGTCAAATAATATATCACTTTTACTATTGCCAAATTAAGCCACAGATACTGTAAGTGTAGTCAAAAAGTATTCCTGAAAACATGTCATGCTGACTCTGAGGTAACCCATGTAATGTCAAGTAAATTTTTGTTGCTAACTTTGCAGCCTGCAGCGAGGTGTGTGTGTGTGGACCTTTTTGGCAGCTCCCACCAACCATTTTACAGCCCTAGTATTTCCTCCAGATTTCTGCACCAATAATCTCTGGGTGCTAAATACGGATTTACACAGTGTAGCTAATCAGCGCCTTCATTGTTGGTTATGCTCTTTATCTGCTGGAGCGTGCTGCTAACGTGATGAGCTCGGCATAACGCTCCGGCTTGTTAGTGGGGATAAATATTCCTGAGTCAGACTGGATTGGGAATAGTGCGGCATGCTTCCAAGTCAAACTCAATCAATGTTATTATCACTCCCGCCCTGAGCAGTAGTAATAGATTGTTTCCCCCGGTGCGAGAAGCAGTTGTTGTCACAGGGAGTGGGATAAATAGCAGGAACAATCGCGTGATGATAGATAATTAAATAAATGGAATAGCTTGCATTCTTCACTTGTAATTGCAAAGTGGTTTCCTTATAAAATGATTTGTGTGCTGGTTGGAAAACTGTACAATTACTATTCAAGAATGGCTTTTGACCAACGGAGATGGTTCTGCAGCTGTTGTGGTGATGGGGGAGAAGATATGGTTCTACTGCTGTGTTGTTGATTTGATGAAGGGACGTGAAATGGATTTGCGACTATAGTGGTGCTGGAGGAGAATGAGATGGTTCTGATATTGGGGTGGTTATGGGGGAAACTGAGATGGTTCTGCTGCTGTGGTAGTGATGGAGGACAGTGAGGGCATTCTACTGGTGATGTAGTGATGAAGTAGCAAGTGGTTCATTGCTGAGATAGTGATGGAGGAGAAGAGAGCAAGATGGTTCTATACTGCTGAGGTGGTGATGGAGGAGAGTGATGAAGGTGGAGAGTTCTGCTGGGGAGTGCAAATTTATATCTAGCAATGATATTTCCTACCACCCAACAGCCTGCATCCCTCCGCTATGATAATTGCAGAGTAGTTTCCTTTACAACATGATTTGTGTGCTACTCATAAACAGCTAACAATTCATTTTGAAGAAGCTATTTGATGTCTTATGAGAAACTGTCAGGACTGATCATCCCAAACTTGTCTGCTGCATTGATGACAGTCTCTCCCCATCAGCAGCTTATAGTTTTATTACCTCCTCAGATCACTAAAAGTTAACATTGAGTCTAGGTAGCACTTAGAGAGCAGCAATAAAAGGCGGTAAAAAGAGATATACTATACTACACTATAATAGACACGGGCACCTCCTGCTAAAGGCCTGGCTCTGAATTTAAATCACCTGGTGCCTCTATGACAAATGTGTTGTGCTGTTTTTCACCAAAACAAACCACACGCAGTACTCATTCCAAATGCTGTAGCAATCCCAATGTCATCAAATAGATACCACTTGCAAGCTGATTTTCATGGGCAAATTCGTATATTAAACTTGCAATAATAAACAACAAGTCCCAAATCACAAGAACATAGAAAAAGACCAGTTTTATTACATTTTCAGAACCATTCCCCACAGCATTAAAGATACATTGCAACCAAAAAAAATGTTTAAACTTCAAGTGTTCAACTTCTTGCCAATACAAGGTTCTGTTATGGAAAAAAGCTGTTTCTTAAGTGCAAGACAAATTGGTTCCAAACCCTTCTAAAATCTTTATAAATAACGAACAAAATGCAGGTTTAGTTAGTTTCCACACATATTCCTCTATTTTATTCCACATTTATCTACAGCTAGAAATGCATTCTGGTTAAAACATCATTCTAAATCCAACTCCTGAATGATATCATTGCTAATATTTGGTCAGGTGAGGAGAAACCTGCTATCACCGCTCACAGACACTTTTTAGCATGATCAGAACATGTTACTATGGTGACTCTGTTTGCCTGTCTCATGGCTGCGACTAACTGTGTTTTTATATTAAATGTACCACTTTGTGATAGTGATTGAGATTGAAACTGGATGTTCTAGCTTTTTTCCTTGCTTTCTGTTTAAGTGGCCACTCTATCAACTGGAATTGCACAATGAACTCATTATGGAAAGAGAAGTTAAAGTGTTTCTGTGTCTTGGAGCTTGATTGGGTAGGACTTCAACTTCATGTCCTTAATAAATGTTTTATTTACAATTTTATGATTATTGGGTATACAAAGCCAGATTTTAAATTAGAGACATACTTAGTTACATACAAATATTATGTACTATGTATGTTTTACTGATCACATTCTGCCTTGGAGTTTGAAAAAAGGTGGCTTCGCTACAATAAAAGTTGTCCAGACTATATTTAAAAAACAATAATAAAGGGAGGTAATTGCTAAGTGGCTAGTGCTTCTGGCTCTGAGCAAATCTACTGATAGAAAGTTTGATTCCCATATTGACCAACTGACTGGCAGTGTGTTAGGCTTACTTTAAGCAAAATATCCAAGTCAAATATATTGGTCAGTGAATGTGAGAATGAATGGTTGTCTATTTGTCTCAAAGTGTCAGCCCTGCAACTAATCACTATTTTAAGTGTACCCTACTCAAAGCTTGCTGGGATACTCTTCAACTGCTCACAAACTAAAAATATTTTATTTTATTTTATTTTATTTTATTTTATTTTATTTTATTTTATTTTATTTGCTTCTCTCTCTCCAACCTCCCTCTGCTCCATCCACAATCCTGTCTTTGTTTCCTTTAGCCTAATGACTTCTTTATCATTCCTTCCTCTGTTCAAAGGCCATGCACTACTTGACTGGCTGTAAATCTGTTTGGAGACTAATCTGCCACTACCTACCAGCTGCTCTCCTGGCACAGTCCCGGCACAGCATTCCCGTCGCCATGGAGATAACCAGCCATGCCAGTCACAGAGAGGGGCCGCGTGTAGCCACCACGCTCGTGTCTGTGAATGCTGAGTGGGTCCAGAGGAGAAGGAACTATACTTCAAAACAGTCCTGTAAGGAAAAGAACTGCCACTTCAACAATAATACTCAAGAAGAAGTACTTTACAACACTTGAGTAAATGTTAAAAAAAGAATTGGACATCCACAGTTTTTGCTCCTACCACTGTAATTACCACAAATTTTCAGAATAGTAATAGATTTTTTTTTTAAATAGTACTTTTCAAGACATTCAAAAGCACTTTACAAAACTAAATGTGTTTACTTTACTTTTATACTGTCACAAAAAAGTGGTAGTACGCTACCTCTGTATCCACAGCTGTATGGGGGCAACATGGGGCCACATAGTTTCTTGCCTACAGCTTTACTCCCACAAATATACTAGAAAATTCTTACATGACAAAGAAGTTAAAGTGTCTTGCCCATGGACATAGTCAGAATGAACCAGGCAGGAAGTGATCAAATCAGGTCAACAATTATGTTTAAGCCATTTAGAAATTTTAAATGAGTTACTTTATAAGAATACATTTCTTCTAAAATTTCTTAAAGATGTTCTCAGATAATATAGTTTAATATTGAAGTAAACTTGGGTAAAATTGTTGTATACTTTTCATTTGTCTGTTGCACCATTTTTTCGTTTAGCGCACAGATAAGGGTTGCTGCCTTGTATGGCTGTTTGTCAGTTGTATTCAGTTAAGTGGTCAGCGCTCCACTGTATCTGAGCCTTTTTGTTCAGACACAATGAGCACAGGCTGAAGTCAGTTAACCATAGCCTTTGTCAAACTGTGGTCACACAGTCCATAAGGGTTTTAACTGGACTCTGATGGCGGGACAAATAGACACTATTAATCTACTGCACCTTCACCTCTTTGTTCCAACATGTGGCCCTTAACTGAAAAACATTGAAGAATTTGGACAGTTATATGTTTACATGAAGAGATCAGTCAGGCTATGAGTTTTAGTTGAATTTGGGGTAATGTTAGAAGATGAATAAACTTACTATAAGTTACTATAAGATAAACTTACTATAAGATACTATAGATTTGGAAAAAAATAAACTTTGCTTTTTCTGAGAAGCACTGATCAAACTGTATGGTATACTTTCTTACATTTTTACAATTTGCAAATGAGAGACCAAAACAATTGAAAAACAAACACACTGCAAAAGTGTCCAACAGTAAAATGCATTTTTTAGGTGTGATCAATTAATCAGACTTAAAAGTTAATGCCAGTTAAAATTCTGGTTATTTATCTTCAAGTCAGTAGAACAGTTAGAATTCAATGTGTTTAGTCAGTAATTTATACTTGTGTAAAAACTAATCTTTATTCAGATAGTATTTAAGTATTCAGTCAATAAGTTTTTTTCTATTGCTTTAAAACAACACAGAGAAGACCAAGTGCATCATAAACACCATCAACAAAACAACAGTTGATTTTAGCACACACACAAACACAACATACAGTAATAGACAGAAACAAATACTGAACACGTATTTATTGCAAATGAACATTCTCTACTGTAACTGCTGTCTGGCCTACATGTCCAACAGTTGCTGACTATTTATTAGGGCACATTTAGTGTTTGGCATTACCTCAGCCAGTGTAACATAGCTGAGTCCTGAGCCAGCACACTCCGGCCGGGACACTCTTTTGCTTGGCTGCTCTTCACAGGTCAGGCTCCAGTCCAAGTCCACAGTGTGCTCACTGACAGACAAACAATAGGCCATCACTGAGGAGCGTGCCCTGTGCAAAGACCAAAGCAGGATTAGTCACTCCTCACACAAGTCTAGGAAAAGAGCTGGCTCCAGGATTTAACATTAACTAAATAAATAAATTTGCCTGGACTGTGGACTAGAAAAGTGGGTCTCAGAGTGTGGGGCAGGTCTATATGGTGGTACGCAAGCTCTTTATATACCGCAGTCTTTTAATTAAGAGCCAGTGTTTTTAAGTCCTGCTAGAGTATAGTTACTTTTAAATGAAGTTAAGAAGTTAAATGAATTTAAGAACTCAAGTAAAAGTTAAAAGTACTCATCTGAGTAATTACGTATTAAAAAGTACTAAATAAAAAAACTAATGAAACTAATAAAATTACCATTGATTCCTTAACATTTTAATGAGGTAAGGAACCAAATTTTTTCTACTAAGTACAATTTATTTTAAAAGTTACTCAAGAAATGTGAAAAAAATAAAAGTAACTAATTACGGCACCTCTGGATTTTGACCAGGTGTAGACCAAGCATTGTACCATACCTGGTATAGTCCTGACCTGGGTTTGTCATAATTTTAGTTATGCAATTCATCCATAGACTTATTGTGGTAAAATGGTACTTAGTGTGAGAGGTTCAAGCACTGGACAAAAAGGTGACTGACTGGACCCTACTGTAAGAACTTTTACTTTGTGTTTTTCACTGGCCTTACTTCCATTACATCACACAGCATAGAGAAGTACTGTATGTTATGCTTTATTATTAATATGATGCTAAATTATGATGTTAATGCATATATTAGAACATAACATATTTGACAAGCTGTTTGCATGTCTGTGCTGTAAAAAACGAAGTCGAAGAAATGAGAGTCTGGGATGTTGTGACATGCAAATGAAGCAAAACAGAAATTTTTAAAAGCTGTCATAATTAATCATTTAGAGGGTTATTTTTAATTCTCTTTTTTCTTGTACTTTCACATTTTGCTAGTCCGAAACCCGAATAAATAGACAGAATTGTGTCTGGAAGGGCATCCAGCATAAAGATTGCCAAATACAAAAAGGGATATGGGGATTTGTTGCAGCATCCAGAAAAAACTAAGAGGAAAGACTATCAATGCATGTTTTTGAAAAAGTTGTCATTGTCTCAAAGAGTTTGTGCAGGTCAGGTATTTTCAGTTCTTTTATGTTTTTTTTCTTCTTTTTAGAAATGTGCCAAAATGTTGGTCCCTTTGATACTTGTGATTCTAGATAAACGTGCTTTTAAACTTTCACATTATCTCCAATGAATTCACACCGGATCTCATTTGACACGCATCCTGGAGACAAAAAAAGACCAAAGAAGTTGAGATATGCTATTGCTGTCCATCCGAGGCAGTTTAGTGGTCTGTTTGATTCCCCTATGTTTTCTAGGTACAACTGGGGCCCTTTCGTTGAACTGTTTCTCTACAGTGTGCATCGGAGGAAACGGCTGTGGTCTGGTTACCTCGGAAACCAGGTGAGAGCATGAGCCGCGTGTGTTTGAGGACGACATCACAACTTCCATGACGTCTGCGTGTCAACAGTGAAAGAAGAGAGGAAATGTTAACATACTGTCATGGAGTTTTTATTTTTGTTAATGATTAGGATTAAGATGGCAGACAGACAGACAGAGGGGACTTTATGCTAGTTTTTGTTTCACGTCAATAGACCCAGTAATCACAAAGTTATTAACCTTAGAACAATTGCTGGCATTTAAAAGTGTATAGTGAAAATGTTAGAAAATTATTTTTAAATTATTTATCTGACTCTGTCCTATGATATAACAGGGTCCGAATATACCATATGGATTCTACCATATTTCTATTTATTTATCAATTCTATTCAATTCAATTTTTAAGCTGTAACACGTGATTTATGGCAGTGTTCTCAGTCTTCATTTTAATGACTTCAATGTCA
>JAVQJW010339127.1:0-15265 GCA_036025195.1 Hypseleotris klunzingeri
CCACCCCCCCCCCCCCCCCCCCCCCCCCCCCCCCCCCCCCCCCCCCCCCCCCCCCACCCCCCCCCCCCACCCCCCCCCCCCCCCCCCCCCGCCCCCCGGCGCCCGCCCCCCGCCCCCCCCGCTGCTGGTGAGTGCGAGAGTGGGGTGCTTTGAGGAGGAGGAGGGGTAGGTTGGTGGAAGGAGAAGGTGAAAGGGTACATTAAGGTCTCTCCTTGATTAAAAAAGGTCAGTAATGAGATTGTGGGATTGGCACACATCTGTCAGTTCAAAAAGAAAAGGATATTTTCGTTTTCTGAATTAAGCTAAAAAAGGTTTAGGATTATATATTCATGTAATATTTTATTGTTTTCTAGTATCCACTCCATTTTATCATACAGGCTATTGTGGTTTGCCCTTGTTAGGAAAAAAAAACATTAATTATTCTCCTGCAAAGACAAATGTGTGTTTGCTGTGTGCAATCCATTAGGGGGTGGACACCACGTCAAATCCAGGGCTGCGAAGATGAAATGCAATTACACTTTACATGTGCTGCAATGCAACACCACGTGATAGCAAAAAATATAGTTCAATATCTATATAATTACATTAAGACCATAACTAACCATGCTACTCTTTTGTATCAGGTTACATTTTGTTCAATATTTTATACCAACTACTGGTTTATTAATGCACCATAATGGCAGTTATGCCAAATTAGATGTTTCTTATACTTTTAACATCTAATAACACACTTGAGAAGATGTAAGGCTTAAGAATGTGTTCTTTTATCTAAGTGTGGCCATTTAGTGAAAGCCCTTTAGCTCAAAAGCGTTCTGTTCTTTATTTAATCCTATCCCCAGAGGAATATTATAGACCTCCTGCGTAGCCCTCACCCGCATTCCTCTACCTAGTTTAGCGCTCTGGCTATTGATTTTCCCATTAAGGGCTAACGCTAACCCCTGAGTAACCAGCCTATGTATTGCGCACTGTGAAGTCTGTATTGAACAGATGCTATCCAGGGACGCTAATCAATGGCCTGAGTGTTATGCAATATTATTTACATGACTCAAGGCCTTCCATTTTCAGTTTCCTTCATGGTTTTGCTCTTCTGTCTCTGACAGGTGGGGTCGTGATGGTTGGCAGCTGTAGCCTCTGGTATGGACAGCGGTGAAGGAGGGGATGGAGGGGGAGGAGAGGAGAGAGAGGCTGACCTCAGTCCCCAGAGGTTTTCTCTCCACTCCCGAACGGACGTTCCTGAGCAGGGGTCACCCACTCGTACCTCAGCCATGGCCCCTGCCAAAGAGCTCCTGACCCCACCACAACGGGGAACAGAGGGGAGCCAGGGAGATGAGCAGACCGAAGCAGGCCGTCCCACACTACAGAATGGACTGAAGGAAGACCAAGGGGAAGCATTTTCGTCAGGGCAAAGGGAAGACGGGGAGGTGCATTTAAGTGTGGATGAGGCGTCAGTTACAGGCAGCGGAGGCCAAGAGGAGGAGGAGACCATCTCAAACCAAAGCCAAAACAAATCCAAATGTTCTTTATTACCTCAAAAGAGCCAGCACAGCTCTTCTTCCAGCACTGCAAAGGCCAGTGGCACACTCGACAGCAAAATAGCCGCCTCTCCAAAGCCCTCCCCCACCCCTTCCTCCTCTCCAAAGCCCGCCCCTTTCCTTTCCGCCTCTCCAAAGCACTTCACTTGTTCGTCCTCCTCGTCTGCCCTGATACCTGACACAGAGGTAAAAGACATTAAGGTAGATCAGGGCTGGATTTCTGGGTTTCCTCAGAGCTTTAAATCCCAGCAGTCTACACCGGAGTTTCCGGCGCTGGCAGGAACGGGGCCCGCCAGTGCGCCCGCTGCTGAGGATGGTGGGCCGGCAGGGGTTCTTCACACTTCCGTTTCGAATGGAAATGGTGCCAAAGCTCCAGAACCAAATGACAGTCTACAAGAGACAGAGGTGGATGATGAGAGAGATAAAGAAGAGGCAAAAGAAGATGTCCTTAAGAACCTCAACCAAGACCTCTCTCCAAATTCACTAACGAGTCATATGACCATAATGCACTCACGCAATTCCTGCAAGACGCTCAAATGCCCCAAGTGTAACTGGCACTATAAATCCCAGCATACATTGCAAGTCCACATGAAAGAAAAACATCCAGAAACAGGAGGGCAGTGTGTGTGTGGAGCCTCAGGTGGCAAGTGTATCTGTGGGGGGTCAACTCGAGGAGTGTGTACTTACTGTAGTTCAGGGAAGCCCCATCCCCGCTTGGCTCGTGGTGAGACATACGCCTGTGGCTACAAGCCTTACCGCTGTGAGGTGTGTGACTACGCCACCTCCTCCAAAGGCAACCTCAGCATACACATGCAGTCGGATAAACACCTGAACAACGTCCAGAATGGGGGCCATTCCAACGGTCACATACACATTAATAACAACAGCTCTTCTGGTGGTCACACGGTAGATGAGCAAGCTTACAAAGTACCACTGGCTATCCACACTCCTGCCACTCAGCCTGCCAAGATCACACCAGTAGTACACTCACATTCACATGGGAAACGTTGGCGTTGTGACGTGTGTGATTATGAGACCAGCATTGCCCGCAACCTGCGCATTCACACCACCAGCGAAAAGCACACACACAACATGCTCCGGCTCCAGAGAGGCTATTACCTGTCCCAGTGCAGAGGACTGGCGCCCCCGCTCAAACACCTGCAAAGCACAGGTACAGTACATGAGTAATTATTCACAGAGTTCTAAATATATGCATAGACTTATACACTCTTTGTTCTCCAGGTGCTGAGCTCTCCTTAAACATACGGCTAACCAGTCAGCAGGTTCCAGACCAGCCGGTGACACTGGGGTCCACTCTGACTCCTTCCCCCTCGCCTTCCCCCTCTCCCCCTCCAGCCTCCTCTCTGTCCCCAACAGGACCCCTCTCTCTATGTGTTTTCCAGTGTCTCATCTGCTCCAACTTTTCATCTGACAGCTTAGAGTCTGTGGAGCAGCACCTGAACACCCCTCGCTCCCTGCCCCAGTCAGAGTGGTGCTCCTTGGTGGCAGGGGGCTGTCACTGCAGGCTGTGCGGCTACACCACCCCGCTGAGGGCCAACTTCTCCCTGCACTGCCAGACTGACAGACACCGCACCAGGTACCAGCTCGCTGCTCATCTACAAGAAGGCGGAGACAGGGGTGAGGACGGAGCTGCCCTTATTGCTAAAGGAAACCCTGTCCAGCTGAGATGCAACCTGTGCGACTATGTAACCAGCAGTTTGGAGAAGCTCCGTGGGCACTCCCTCAGTTCACAACATGAGGCTGGCATCCGCGTTTACAGAGTACGTACTTTATCTTTAGAGATGGGAAGAGTTGCAGTTTTTAAAGATAATATCCATCGACTACAGATGCAAGAATATCCATAGCAGTAATATGCAATATTTTGCATAGTCATTGCATATTTTTTTATCCTATACCACAATAATGATACAGAATACTAGGCAATATACATTGCTTATTCCGTGCAAAAACATTGCCCAATAATAGTCTTATTAATAACCAGAGCAAGTGCATTTCTGATTATAACTGAAAAGTTAAATAACTATACAATGTACAGAGTACATCCAAATAACTGTAAATTGCCCATGGGAATGAACGTGAATGGTGGTCAGTATCACAGTGTGAACCATACAATTAACACAACACAAGTTTGTTGGTTGGTTTAAGGCAAAAAAACAAACAATGTTTTCTTTTGTTTTCAGTTTTTGCAGCAGTATGACGGCGAGGTTGACGGAGGCTCATGGCTGTTCCATTGTCTCCTATGCAACCACTCTTGCTCATCTAAATTTCAAGTACTAAAACACAGTCAGTCCCCAACCCATCAGCAGAGGGAAGGGCTTATCCAGCTGCAGCCAATGGGGGGCGAGGAGCTAGCAGCCATTTTCACCATCAGGAAAAACACAGAGGGTGTCACAGGTGAGATGCTGCACAGCAGGATTGGATTTCATGTGGCATGTGCCGGGTGACATCAAGAGAACAGAAAGGGGATTGAGATGAAAAGAGTGAGAACATGAGTAATGGCTGTTGCTCAAATATTGATCAGGCAAATTGATTAGTCGATATACATCCTTGTTATATCCCCAATCACCCCTGACAACAGCTAACTAGCACCTGCTAATCAATGGAGCAATACAAATCCCCCGGACAGGCGAGTGGGAAGTGTAAGACAACCAGTGGTCTGCTAGCAGTTTAATATTGGAGTTATTTATTACTATGCGCAGTGCCTTAAATTAGTAGTGAAGTATCTCTATGTTCCTCTGATAATTTGTCTTTGAGTAGATTAAGACTTATTAAGACAAGCTGATGTGTTCTAAGTTCATATTACCTCTACTCCACCTCTGAGGAGAAGTTAATAGAGAATCAATACTTGATCAATAGAGGCCAGTAAGTGTGGTCTGAGACACTGGCCTTACTGAAGGAGTTTGTTAGAAAGGATATATTGTGAGAAGCAGTGGTTATGCATGACATAATTATTTGTCTCTTTTCTCCCAGGAGAGCTCAGCGAGGATATGGAAATGTCTTTTGAGCCTACAACTGGTCTTTTAGACCAAACCAAAGACACACACAACATGGGATCAAAGCAGTTTTCTGAAGAGAAAGGTATAGTAGCTATATAAAATCAAATATTTCCAAGAATATTTTTACATCAGTTTTTTGGAAAGATGGTCTGTATGACAATCTACATTAGGCAACTGTCAGCACATTCATAATATAGGAGAAGCATCAACTGTGGCTTTATGTTATGAATGGCTACTAATGTAGCCAGTAGTGGTGGATAAGTGCGGTTGTACTAAATACCTACACTACAAGTTAATATGGCCATTTATTTACACTTTGTAATATTGTTTCCTATGAGTAGAAACTACAAAAGAAGAAAGGGAAAAGGGAGAGTTGAAGCGCTCATTTCCTGAATCCACGGAAATACAGAACACCATCTCAGATAAACGGCCCAAAATACACCAGCAAAATGAGAACCAGCAGGTATGCAGTTGTGGTTATTTTCATTTGATCTCTTATTCATGTTATTGTGTTTGTATTTAATGTAACTGGTGGATTTTGTTTTATTTTATTCACGTTCTATTTGAGTGCCTGTCATCATTGTAACGTGGTTCAAACTGTCTCCTCTGTCTACAGACTGTCCAGTGCCCTCTGTGCCAGGTCAAAGTCCCTTACACTAACCTCCGACAACATCTTACACATGTGCACAGTGTGGCACAGGACTGTGTGGACAAGCTCATCAGCACTGTGAGTCAACCTGTACGTTTTGCTGTATGAGCGTTTGTCAGGATGCAAAAAGAAAATAAGAAGCCAAAGCAATGGGGGGATGGGACTGGGTGAAATGTAGGGAGACAATTCCATTAAGAAGGCACCAGAGAGAAAGGCATCGCTTTTTTTAATGCATGTTTAAGTAGCTCCCCGCTATCATCTTTGATGCAGCCGTCCGCTTGTGTGTGTGTGTGTGTGTGTGCGTCTTTTAGAGTAGAGGAGAGAGGGTTTGACTGAGCGAGTGAGGGAAAAAGCCAGTCTTTCTATAATGCATGTTTAAGTAGCCCTCTATTACCAGAAGTGCAGTCAAGCTAAAAAGGCCCCCCCATGCTTTTTACTGTCTCTCCAACTAACAAAGACTGGTCATCTATCCACATCAGCGTCCTCCATCTCGCTGGCCCGTATGCTAAGTGGCCTTTGTCTCTGGCGCTCTTCGGCTCCACTTCACTGACTGCTTTTCACCCTTTTCTCCCCTCCGCTGCCCCTCTCTACCTCCCTTCTACCCCCCCTCCAGCTACTTCTATCATTCCTATTCTGCAACCTCCATCTTAGAGCCCCTCCCAGTTCGGTCCCAGTTTCTTATGCCTTAGCCCTCCCGTACTCACTCCCCTGTCTCTCCAGTGCAGTTTTTTTCATTCGTTGCCCCCTATGTCCTCCTCCCTCCCTCTCCTGGCTCTCTTTTTCATATTGGGTGCCCCCCCCCCCCCCCACCACCACCACCACCATCGTCCTGCCTCCCCTCACTCTCTCTGATAGTAATTGAGGTTCATTAATTCAGACTGAGGTGATGATGGCCATTATGTACCTTGCTTTCCAATTACGCTCTCTAGATTAAGCCTGACCTTCAGTTTTCTCTGCAGCGTGCGCGTGGATGAGTGTGTATGCGCTTGTTCGCTTTCTCTCTTATGAATCTGTTCGGAAAAAAAAAAACTCTTGTCATGTAAATCTCATCTTTAGCTGTCTGTCCCTTTCCTTGGGCCAGCTAGCTGTTCACGTAGATATAGTATTTGCTTTGAGTGCTTGAAGCTACCAAGATGGAGGATTTCTATAAGAAGAGGGCTGATTTGAAATAAATTCATTATTCAGCTCAGCAAAGTTTTATTAAACCCTTGGGGCATGTTGGAGGGTTTCGCTGGAGTTAAGGATAGACCCACAATATCTCAACTATATACACTTATTACCAAATTGATGCATTCTCTAGCTTCATATCATGCTGTAGTGGCAGGTGCAAGATATAACGATACATTACAAATTCACACTTGAATCTTTTATTAGTCAAGGAAACAGGCTCTCGCTGTTTATAAGTCGGCATGTTTGCAGTACAAGTGAACATGTTTTATTCAGGCAGTTGAATTAAGAAAATGGTGAATAACTAATGTTTTTTCTTTTCTCTTCTAGGTAACGCCACCAGTGGAACAACCACAGCCTCATTCAGAATTGGAAGCCTTGCCAGCATCTTGTTTGGATGATGAACAGAAAATGAAAAATGGGAAGACTAGTAATGCAAAGACTGTGGATGCTATTACCTCTACTGATGCGCAGAAAAATGGTTGGTGTTCACAAAGAGCCCCTATATTTGTATGTGTACAGAGTGACATAGATAGTCCTGGAATAACCACTCATCCAGTAGTATTTTTGCAAATTGATTTTAAGTTGATTGCCTTGTTCAATTGACTGCAATCTCATTTTATGTGTGGTCCCTTTAAAACTTGCAATTAGAGACTTAACAATACCAGAATGCCCAGAAGGAGTTTAGAAATTTTACTTACAAAAAATAAGTTTTATATTTACTGTACATTAGCAACAAGATTTTGGCTGATTAGTTTATGGTGGGCTTTGGTGGTTTTAAACATACAGACATTATATTGATACAGTTTAAAAATTATGAGTGTTCAGAGGCTTATGTTAAAGATTTTAATATTCACAAAATAATCTATTGGTTTTAAAGCTTTTAATAATACAATTCCTATTTAATTTGCAGGCATCTCTGCAGAAAACACTGAGAGTGATGTTGCCGCACCCAAAGATGTCACAGCACTGCTCACCCCACCCTTAGACGACAACACCACGCACCCCTCCAACGGCAAAGTGGCTCCTCAGTCCCCAACTCAGATCCCCCCCTCCTCTCCGCCCACGTCTCCATCCAGCGACACCCCTCCTCTCACCGATCGCCATGGTTACCGCTTTCGTTGCAGCAGGTGCAGCCTAGCGTTTCCCACTCAAGAGAAACTGCAGCTG
Organism: Hypseleotris klunzingeri; assembly: GCA_036025195.1. Classification (NCBI taxonomy): domain Eukaryota; kingdom Metazoa; phylum Chordata; class Actinopteri; order Gobiiformes; family Eleotridae; genus Hypseleotris; species Hypseleotris klunzingeri. The sequence continues at coordinate 7,536 of JAVQJW010339127.1, forward strand.
CACTGGCAGTACCATGCCATGAGGGCGGCGACAGAGTGCCCCCTGTGTTCCAGACAATGCCGCAGTCAGGAGGCCCTGCATCGACATATGCAGAACACACACTCTGGGCAACAGCTGGACAGCTCGCCAGGGCATAACACACATTTACTGCCCCATACTGCGCAGTACATGGAGCATAACAAGAGTTCAGTGCAACAGGACTTCAGCCTGTCACCTCAAGTTGGACAAGAAGCAGGAGAGACTGAGGATGAAGAGATGGAGGAAGAGGAAGCTTTAGTAAGTGAGAAAAAAGAGGAGGAAAAAGAGGAGGTGAAAACAAAAGAAATTGTTAGTGAAGTTGATGACGAAGAGGAGGAGAGTTTACAAGAAACAGACAAACGTGAAGAGGCAATACCTGAACCTACTTCTAATTCTTTCATTAAAAAGAGTTCAAACCCCACCTTGGACCGCTACTTAGATCCATCCAGGCCCTACAAATGCACAATATGTTCAGAGTCCTTCACTCAGAAAACCATATTACTGGTGCACTTTAACTCTGTGTCCCATCTCCACCGAGCCAGACGAGCCCTTCAAGACTCCAGTGTAGGCACTACTACTGCTAAAGCCCCTCGAGCTCCTGATCCAAGACCGTATCGCTGCAAACTCTGTGGAGTGGGCTACAGCCAGAGCTCCACACTTGACATACATCTCCGCTCTGTCCTTCACCAAACCAGAGCCCGCGCTGCCCAAAACCCAGCTTCAACTGCTTCTGGCTCAATGTCAACTACTGTAACTCAGGCAAGGGAGGAACCATCCAAAAGTTCAGCTTTAACCAAGAGGCCAGATGTAGCAAGCTCTTCAACCTCTTCATTACTGGGCAACGGATTAGCAACCGAGGCACTGTCACACCTTTCTAATTCTGACTGCCAACAGGCTAAAAAGAAAGTGGCAGAGCTCCTAGCATCGAGAAACCAGCTAATGCTTTTACAGCAGCAGCAGTTAGCCCAGGCTCAGGCCCAAGCCCAAGCTCACTTACAGCAGCAAACAGCGCTTCTGCAGTCCCAAGTGATGCATCATCTACCTATGGGAGCAGATAATCTCCTTAAGCATCACTTTCCCCTGGCCGCAGATAACTTGCTCTCTCTGCAGCAACAGCTTCTCCTGCCTTTTTACTTGGCTGGAGACATGAAGCTTAACCCTGACCTGGCTAGTAAAATCCCTGATCTTACCCAGTTTGACTTTTTAAACTCCATAGCTAAAGAAATGATTAAGACAGAGGCTAAAGGTGAGTTGTCTCCTCAGACAGTTGAAAAACAACCCAAAAAAGAAAGCTCCAATGAGACTTTAAGCCAACAAAAGAAGCAGTCTGAAGCTATTGTTGAAGAAAACTGCAATGAACCCACCTTTGACCAGGCTAAAAAAGAACTTAGTATTTCAGAGGTGGATAAAGGAGAAATGACTGCCTCTGCCGTTAAAAATGAAACTCAAAAACAGGAAGTAAATACAACCCCTATTAATCTCCTTGGACAGCAGTGCCCTCCTCCTAGAGTCCCCTATGCTGCTGTAAATGGTGAGCCTCTTAGAGCGCTTTTGCAGAGTTATGGCTATGAACTGGCACTGCAATACATACAAAGTAGACACAGACACCAGCAACAGATACAATTCATCCCAGACAACAAACAAAAGTGCTCTGAACAGCTAGAAATATGTTTAAAAGAGGAAAACCGTCATGTGAGCAATGAACAAGATGGACAGACAGAGGCCTGCAGTAAGAATAATGATGCTGATGTTGAGACAGAAAGCAATTTAGAGACAAATGTGAATAAACTAGAGGATAAAAAGAGCCAAAAGAAATGCTGTCCAAGTGGCAAAAAGTGTAAAGACTGTGGCAAGTTTTTTTCAGATGCACTTATTTTGAAAAGCCACCAAGAATATATTCATCGGGCGCTGTTTCCCACAGCTGTACTGGATAAATTTTCGAAAGAATATAGACTACAGTATGACCAGATGTACCCTATAACTCAGCCTAAATCTGCAGAGACATCCAATGTAACCATGTCAAGTGCAGCTAAGTCAACAAATGAAGAGGCAGAACCAGCACTGGAAGCAGTCAAACCACAAGCGCCGTCACATTCCCCCACATTATCTGAGCATCCTAAACCACCAAGCACTTCAGATGTAAAACCGACACCCACTGCTTCTCCTCCTCCACAGTCACCAAAAAATCAAGCCTTATCACAACATGAAGCACCAACTGCAAGCACTTCCGGCACATTGCAAAGCTCCTCCCAAGGAAAGACCTTACCACTTTCATTGCCTAAAATACCAATGCTCCCTCTACCTCTGCCTCAGCTTCCAATACCCCCTCTGCCATTATCCAAGCTTCAAATGCCCCCTATCCCCTTCCCCATGGAGCTTCCACTTCTTCCTCCAGTTGTCATGCAGTCTGTCGCTTTGCAGCCACAACCATGGCTTGATTCAAATTTAAACCCTGATCTGGCAAAACTTTACCAATCTCAGCTCAACCCAGCACTTTTAGCACAGCAACCACAAACGAGTCCTGCATTGCTAACCCAGCCCTCCCAGCTAAGTCCAGCTTTACTAGCACAGCCTCCACAGCTAAACACTCCACTGCTGTGTCAAGCATCACAGCCTAGCCCAGTACAAGCAGGGCAGCCATCCCAAATGAGTCCATCTATACTTGAACAACAGGGTAAACGAACCCGAACACGGATCTCTGAGGACCAGCTTGCAATTCTGAGGAAACACTTTGATATTAACAGCCTCCCAAGTGATGAAGAGATCAACAAGATGTCTGCCACGTCTGGTCTGCCTCACAAAGTCATCAAACACTGGTTCCGTAACACGCTTTTTAAAGAAAGACAGAGAGACAAAGACTCCCCTTACAATTTTAATAACCCTCCGACTACAGCCTTAGAGGAAAGCAGAGGGGAAGAAGCACACAGCCGATCTTTGACAGTATCCCCATCTTCATTGTCCCCAGCCCCACTTGCTTCTATTACTCAGTCCCAGACAATGGATCTCCAAAGAGAACTCCACAGGGGCAGGCGCTCTTCCCGAACCCGCTTCACAGAGCAACAACTTGAGACTCTCCAGGATGTGTTTGAGGCCACTCCTTACCCCAGAGAGGAAGAATATGAGAGGCTATCTGCTCTGTTGTCTTTGCCTAATAGAGTCATTGTTGTATGGTTCCAAAACGCTAGACAGAGAGCCCGAAAAAACCAAGATAGAGGCACTGAGGAGGCATTTGAGGGAAGAAGCCAGGTTGACAACATTCACAGCCAGAGAAATGGCTTCAATATAAATGATGATGAGGAGAACAGATGTGTGGATGGACAAGGTGACTGTCAGAATGAAAACTCTATGGATTTGACTTATGAATACTATTCAAACCCTGACTCACCTGTTTCTGAGTCGTCTGCTCACATTGCAGAAACAACCAAAAGTGAACCAGCCATGAAAAAGCAAGAAAGAAATTTAAATTCAGCACATGATTGCAAAACAACTATGAAGAATGTTGATAATACTGTAAAAGAAAACACAGATTGTAAACCGTTTGTGTCCACATCATTAGAAAAGCCCCAAGAAACAGTGCAACCGCCCCCTCAAAAAAAACACGTGTCACAGTCTGGTAAAGAGGAAAAACATAACTCACCCACAGACGTTGAAAAGTCTGCTGTTAAAAGGTCATCTGCATCTGATAAAAGTCAAACTACCATTCCTGAAGCACCCTCAGACTTGTCTACTGAAACACAGCAACAAACATCTTCTCATCCTCTTTCCCAAGCTCAGTTTCAATGTACTTTCTGCCCTGTCTCCTTGCCATCATTCCAACTGTGGCAAGAGCACCAAACCCGGCATCTCCTGGCAGCACAGTCCCAGGTCCAGCTTCTCCACTCTGGCTTTACAGACCGAACTATGCCTTACATGATGCTCCATCCAAACCACACTTTAATGGCCAACCAAATGCTTTCAGGGGCCATGTCTCAGATGCACCCTAACCCTGCACACCCAATGATGTCCCACTTAAACAGTTTACAAATGAAGAACGTCTTGTCTGATCACTCCAGCAATGCCCTCAATAGTCTTTCACAAAATTCTCTCTCACCAATGAAGCAGAGTTCAAAGCTATTGGCTGAAACCAATTTTGAAGCTCAAAGGGTTGCTAAAGAAATGGATGAAGAACATCGAAGAGATAAGCGCCAGAGGACGACTATCACTCCAGAACAACTAGAGGTGTTGTATCAGCGCTACAGTATGGACTCCAATCCGACCAGAGGAGTACTGGAAAGCATTGCTCGAGATGTGGGTCTTACAAGACGCGTGGTTCAGGTAAATTATAAGCTCTTAATATTTTACAATTATGCTAGCAGGGCCAGCCGTAGTACATAAAAAATAAATTTAAAAAAGTAGTAATAATAATAATTAATCTTGTTGCCTTTGGGCATTAATTGTTAAAATGAGATTTAATTGTCTTTTGTAATATATATATTTTCCATTCTTTTTCAAAATAAAATATATAAATAAATAATTGGCGCTATTCATCATCATATCATATGTATGATCAAACACAGTATTGTTCATTTAGGTTGTCTCACTGAGGTTGATATGTTTATGGGTAATATTGTTTATGTAATAAATATTACAATTTCTTTACAGGTCTGGTTTCAGAACACAAGGGCAAGAGAAAGAAAAGGACAGTTCCGGTCAATGGGCCCAGGGTCTACCTTTGGCTTGGGTTTGAACCACCTGCGCTGCCCATTTTGTAGAGCTCTCTTCAAAGTAAAGAGCGCCTTAGATGCCCACATGCGATCGCGGCACTGGGCAGAAGCTGAAAGAGCAGGCTTTAACTTGTCAATGAGTAATGGATCCAGTGGGCAGATAGCCACATCCTCTGTCATGGAGAGACCTGGTCCATCGATCTCCTCCAATCTTCTCCAAAACTCCAACTTTGCCATTAATAAAGAATTAAATGCAAGACCTCATATGTCATCCTTGTCCATAACTACTGATCTCAACAACCCAGATGAGGATGATGATTATGAGGAAGATGATGAGGAATATCCGTGTGAGGAAAGCTCCAGTATAGCTGACCAGGGGTCTTTGAGTCCTGAGGAATCCGGGGGGCCAAGTTCAGAATGGGGTGACACACGAAGCCTGCAGCAGAATTATCAACATCCTCAACAGCAGAGACAAAGGACACAGATGAGCCACTTTCAGATTCTCCAGCTCCGAGACTTCTACAGAACCCACCGTACACCAAACCGACAGGAGTGTGAGGCACTAGGTCAAGAGCTGGGACTGCCTCATCGTGTTGTGCAGGTAAAGGTCACAAATACATAAAATGCACCATCATTTTTTTTCTTGCTTTTCAAGCTAGTTGGACACAACCTTGATCCACTCAGAAGTGTGATTTTGATTAGGAGCAGAATTACGTTTTTAGTGTCCCTGAACTATATTTTATTATCAGGTTGTTCAGAATAGGAGATTTTCTCAATTACTTACCAAATATTTACCTGTTCATCATCTTTTTAAAGGCAGAATTACCATTTAGATAGGGAGTTTTATACACAGCTAAAGAAAATATCTGAATATTTCCACATTTATTGCAGGTGTGGTTCCAGAATGCCCGAGCAAAGGAGAAGAGAGCCAGGAGTATGAGCTCGGACTCTGTGGAGCGAGAGGCTGAGCTCAGTGCGGGGGCTGGTGAGCGGGACCGAGCTTAACTGGCCCCCTGTCCATGATTCTACCGTGGTCTCCTTTAAACCTGCCTGCACTTAATGTACACCTTCTACCATAGACTGTCCACCTTGCTGCCAACCTGAACACCCCAAAGATACAGAGCCATAGCGGCCCAAAGAGAAACTCTTCCAGCTAAATGGAGAGAGCCCAAACCAAGTCTTCTCCACCATTACTTTCCACTTCTTCATTGTACTTAAATACATTGCTGGTCTGTCCTTCGTGTTAAAAATAGCTTCTATTACAACCAAACACCATCTTGATAAAAAAAAAAAAAAACCAGATGCCACAGAGGCCAAAGAGCATTCTCCAAGTACGTGACCTCACTGCCCAGCTAGACCTGCAGTCTACCTCTCGGTCTGCACGCCAGACTCACATTGGGCCCTCCACCAGACAGTGCTAGATGACTAGTTGTGTAGCATGTAGCGCCAGTCTACACAAGAAATTGTCAAAGAGATTTTAGTGTACATAGAGTACTCCAAAAGATAAACTTGAAAGAAGTCAAAGGATGAAAAAAGAAATGAAAAAACAAATAATAGTAGATGGAGGTATTTGCATAGAGCTTTTGTAAAAGACTGTCTCAGATTCTAAAGCTCATAACCAAAATTTTACATGTCTGTGGATTTAGTTTCAACGTGCTTGTTTTTTCAATAAAGAACTGCAGAGCTGACGTCTGTAAGGTGAAAGGAAACTGCTGCTGGCAAAGGTCCGTAGAAACGCTACGGTGCTAGACGCCAGCTTTGCCCTTCCACGAGCCAATGATGAGTCTTCTATTGTACACCTTCTATGTTCCTTTAGTGGATAACAACCCAAATAGCACAGAAAGCAAAAGGCCAGTTTGTCTTCAGTGGGGCAAACTATTTTTTATAGCACTCAACCATTAATAATGTATATGTAAACTTTAACCAAACTCAAATTTACATTGTGTGTGTTTAGTAATAGTTTCTTAATATAAATCTTATGGATCGAGATAAACTGTCTTGCTTCGATATAATAGTCATGATTATGAAAAAGACAGCTTTGATATGTTCGGGAGAGGTGTCGTAACTGCCTTTCCACTCTATTTGAATATATACCAATGGCTTACCAATGTTATGTGATTATTAATGTAAAGCTTTCTATGCTCAGGTCAAGAAGCTCAATATTGATCAACTTCCAATGTGATCTTAAAACTATTCCTTTTTAAAACAAAAAGGCATGGTTTGACCAAGTATTAAGAATATCTCCAAAAACACCTGCATTTCAAAGATCTGAGCTTTTCACGCTGAGTAATAGATTGTTACATATTAAAAACTAAAGTGTTTAATGATGTGAGGGGTAAATGTACAGTATTTAGCTTTTGTATGGCTGACTCAAGACTTAATTGGATGTTTGAGACTTGGTTCCCTTTCCCGCTTACAGAATGGGAGCTTCTGCGCAAAGCCGAGGAAAAAAAAAACTTTGGATATGTTTCTGATGTTATTTTTGTAAACTTAATTTATTCTTCCTCCCTACCTGCCTTCTTCTTTTGTGTTTACTTTGCTCTTTACCTTTACTACTGTGTTCAGTTGCAACCTATTCTGACTGTAATAATAATATAACAATAATAGCTAAACAATAATTAATGCTTTAAGACAAAAATCCAAAGACATGATAATACTTTAACCATATGACCTACAAGAATAAGCGCTACTGTTTACTTGACGATGTATTGCTGTTTTTAAAGAAAAAGGAGTCCCTATATCTTAGCTACTGTTTTTCTGCCTCTCATAAGCACACTGGTGACTGTAACCAAAATCCCAACCTAGAGCCATGGCAGTCTGTATAGCGGTTAAAGAGTTTTACTTCTCTTGAGAAAGTTTATTTTTTTTCCATTTTTTTTCCATAGTGTTGAAAACTCCAGCCCTTAAGGATGTCCAGTTTGCTGCTAATGTACTGTAGTTTCTATTGATACTGTAGATAGATGCATGCTCTGATCGCTTTACCACTAGGCTTTAATGACTACAAACTGT
>JAVQJW010339440.1:0-12095 GCA_036025195.1 Hypseleotris klunzingeri
AAAAAACTATTATGAAATATAGCCATTTAATATAAACTTATTTTAAAGTTATTAAAGTATTTGTCCCAATAAAAATGTATATACCCTATGCCTAATTAAGTATAGACCAGGCTTTTATAACCATAAGCTAAAACCAATACCCCTCTATTTTCTGCAGAAAACACTGTTTAGTAAAAAACTACTGTAATAGAAAAAAAATAAAAAATAAAACAATAATAAATATTTATACGAGTACCGAAAAAAGTATCGGTCAGGTACCGGTATCGAAAACCAGGTACCGTTCGGGTACCGGTACCCAGCCCTACTGTTTTTGCACTGTAATATTTTGATGATGGGTAACTGGTTTGTAAACTGTTTTAGTCTTTGTGCTTTGAGTGATTCAGTATTGGAGAAAAAAAAATCTCCATCTCTATGCCAGACTACTAAGTATAGGATAAGGACTAAGCAGTATCATTCCTAGGTTAATAATCTGTCCACTGACAGGCAATAAGGTGCAATCGCAGCTTTAGCAACATCTACAAAAAGCTGAAAACTGTACACAAAGCGAGGGAGAATTTATCAGTTTTAGTCTAAACTAGGCTCACATGACAAATAATTACTCAATATTCATTGTAGAAGTACCTAAATCAATCCAGTCCGCCGCCTTTGGCCGATATATTCATAGCAGTAGTTAGATTTAGCGGCCAAGAAGTGAAGGAAAAACCATTTGGACTCCCATACAACAGAAATGTGCACAGCACTGGCCTAAATCAAATCTATCATACAACCTTTGTATTGCTTTAAGGATTATTCTATACTTTTTTTAGGTTGAGGTAGTTGAAGGAGTAGCAGGTGAAGAAGACCATCATGACGACCAGGAAGAACAAGGAGAGGAGAACGCTGAAGCAGAGGGACAACACGACGAGCACGATGAAGATGGTATGTTACATATTTCGTGGCTTGTTTTCATTCACAAAGATATAATGACTTTTTGCAAAACAAATTCATGTTAAATTCCTCTTGTGCTGTAGGAAGCGACATGGAGCTGGATCTGTTGGCAGCGGCTGAGACAGAGAGCGACAGTGAGAGTAATCACAGTAATCAGGACAACGCCAGCGGTCGGAGAAGTGTTGTCACAGCAGCAACGGCAGGATCTGAAGCAGGTTGGTCTAAAGCTATTCTACCAGCAATATTTAAAAAAAAAAATAGATGTTAGCTTCACAGTTAGTTTACTTAGTACATTTGTTTATAGATGTCTTATCAGCCTCATTTATCCTTAAATCTTTGAAAATCTATTGAAGACAGATTTGTTGCTGATAAGAAATGTCAATTGGCAGCAGTCTGGTTCATTTCCTTTATCAATTTTAGTTGACAAAAAATCATTAGAGAATAGCTGTCAGAAATTTTGATAGATATGGGGATATTATAAACAGCAGACAAAATGGTGCCTGGCTGAATACCCAATTTATTTCATTTGCAGGCAGTAGGGTGTCCTTGGCATTTTCTACATTTGGTAGGAGCCTCTTTTTACTTTTGTACATACAGATGTCAGGGCAAGAGTGAATTTGCAAAGTGCATACAGTTTGACTCAATTTTGTCTGTTTCCTACTCACTTTTCACTCTTTTGTGTCTGTCAGTGTAACTAATGTCATTATAAACCTTTTAAAATAACTAATGAATTTGTAGCACTTGTAAATGGTGTGGTGTTCTCCTCTTAGCTGTATTGATATGTATTTTGTCTTACTAATTGTGTGGTATATATTTTAATCTGAAGAAATACATAGTTCAGCTGTAGATTTGACTTGAAGGGTTACTCTCTTCCTTTAGGGTTTATGTTGTGTGACCTTGTATTTGGTGTGGTTTCACTAACAATTTACCGGAATAAATCTAATGTGACAAGAGATCTAGCTCTGTTTTATTTAAATATTTTGTCTCTTTCTGTCTGTTATCTCCCCTCTCTCCTAAAGGTGCCAGCAGTGTCCCGGCCTTCTTCTCGGAGGATGATTCTCAGTCCAACGACTCAAGTGATTCGGACAGCAGCAGCAGTCAGAGTGACGACGTGGATCAGGAGACCTTCCTCTTTGATGAGCCTCTGGAGAGAACCACCAGTGCGTCTCATGCCAACAGTGCAGCTCAGGCTCCTCGCTCGATGCAGTGGGCCGTGAGGAACACACCCAGTCAAAGAGCTACCGGCAGCGCTCCCTCTAGCTCCTCCACACCAGCTGGTCAGTAGTCTGGGTTCCTCTGTCACATGATATGCATTTTTTTTCTGGTAATAAATAACAGACATAGCGTGTATTGGAGACTAGAATTATCTATTACATTTTTTGAGCATTCAGTTGACCAAAACATTACAAAATCATTCAGAAATAATTCCTTCACAATATTCTACGAAGTTAACATTTAAGAAGATCTTTATCTCACTTGTACTTTTTCATGTTTCTGACAGCGAGCTCCACTGGCCTTATCTACATCGATCCAACAAACCTGCGACGCTCCAGTGCCATCAGCTCCAGTGCGGCCGCAGCAGCAGCGGCTCTGGAGGCCAGTAACTCCAGCAGTTACCTGACCTCCGCCAGCAGCTTGGCCCGGGCCTACAGCATCGTCATCAGACAGATCTCAGACCTCATGAGTCTCATCCCCAAATACAACCACCTGGTCTACTCCCAGTATCCTGCTGCTGTCAAGCTCACATACCAGGATGCAGTCAACTTACAGGTGTGATATTATAATTAAAATAACTAAAAACATTACAATTAAGCCATCAAATAAAATTATAAAATGGATAATCTTTTGAAAGATAATATTTTATAGATAATTCTTTACATTCTTACATCAAAAACTATATTGCTTTGTTTTGTGTAGAACTATGTTGAGGAAAAACTGATCCCCACCTGGAACTGGATGGTGTCTATCATGGACTCAACAGAGGCTCAGCTGCGGTATGGCTCAGCGCTGTCCTCTGCTGGTGACCCGGGGCACCCCAGTCACCCACTCCACGCCTCACAGCACTCTGCTCGAAGGGAACGCATGACCGCACGTGAAGAGGCCAGCCTACGCACTCTGGAGGGGCGCAGGTGTGAAATAAAGTCATAGCAATAGAAAGGAGTGTTGGGGCTGCACAGTCTATGGCTGATTTATCCATAAACTAATATCTTTGTAGCATAGCACAGCTGGGTTTACAATAGTTTTAACTGATTTCTACTTACTCAAACTTGTCAGCAAAATGTAATAAAACTTAACTGCAGATTTGAGTACTTTTTTCATTACTATTTTCTGATCCATAATTTAAACGGAATGAATGTAGTCCTTGTTTGTTTAGTGTCATTTTGTTCCATAACTTTAAATTTCTTTAAATGTTCTGATTCATTTGAAATACTATTAATCTAAAGGTGGGTCAGTTATAAAGTAAATTTCTCATTGTTTGATTTCTCTTACATTTCAGGAGGGCGGCCACTTTGTTGACAGCTCGTCAGGGCATGATGTCGGCCCGGGGCGACTTCCTGAACTACGCCCTGTCTCTGATGAGGTCCCACAACGACGAGCACTCTGATGTCCTCCCGGTGCTGGACGTATGCTCCTTGAAACATGTGGCTTATGTGTTCCAGGCTCTGATCTACTGGATCAAAGCTATGAACCAACAAACCACACTAGACACTCCACAGATGGATAGGAAGAGGTATATGAGAATTGCTAATGCACTGAATTGACCTAGCTTAATCAGTAAAAAAGACTAAGGGATTTTTTTTTTGTTAATCTCTCAACTCTTTACAGAAATCGTGAAATTTTGGAGCTCGGTTTGGACAATGAGGACTCTGAGCATGAGAATGATGAAGACACCAATCAAAGTAATTTGCATTCAGTTTTGCTATGACATCAAAATTTAATTTAATTTTAATTATCTCTGTACTTATTTTATTAACAATCTTATTTTTTGTAGGTATTCCCGGTTCAACTCTCCAGGACAAAGATGAGGACACTGTCCCATCTGAAACTGGTCAGAATCATCCTTTCTTCCGCCGCTCTGACTCCATGACATTCCTTGGGTGTATCCCACCAAACCCCTTTGATGTTCCTCTGGCTGAGGCCATACCACTGGCTGACCAGCCCCATCTCCTGCAGGTTAGTGCCAGTTCACTACTTTTCTTTCAACACTTTAGATAGATACTAATTACTGCAGGTCAAGAGCAGCATTCTAAGGAAAACATTTTAACTGTTTAGTCATCAGAACTTGGTCATGTAAAACACAATAAAAAATTTTGTGTTGCTAATTGAGATTTTTGGTTTTTTTCTTGTTCCAGCCTAATGCCAGGAAGGAGGATTTGTTTGGGCGGCCCTCTCAAGGCGTGTACTCCAGCTCGTACATGGCGACTAAAGGCCTGGCTGAGGCGAGCATGGACAGGAACTGCCTGGAGGTAAACATGGGCTCCTCTGTTCCCTCCCCCTCTCAGGTACACCACCCTCTGCACTGGACACACATGCTTCTCATATGCACACATAACTGCTTGCCTACACTAAGGGAATATAATATGCTTCATTTAATAGCAGCGTTTTTGCATCTAATAAACCAAATATTTGTGGCATGAAAAACTTGAATTGCTATATTATATACAAATAAATAAATGGCCTATTCTGCTTTATAGCATATAGCAAGAAGAAAAACAGCAATTGTATTGAAGTGCAGTTTGGCAGTTATATGTGCATATTAGGTCATAGTGTGTATACTGTTTTCCATTTTGATTCAAAAATTGATTTTAATCTCCACATTGATAAAGGTAATCTTAAAAAAAGTTCACGTTTTCCCAATTAAAACACTCTGCTATTCAAACAGATCTTGCCAACAAAGATGTCTTACTCGGCCAACCTGAAGAACGTGATGAGTATGGAGACTGGACAGAGAGGTCCTGAAACCCAGGCACTGGGCGATCAGGAGCTGGAGGCGACTAAACCGGGCCCTTCACCACATGACCTGGCCGCACAGCTCAAGAGTAGCCTGCTTGCTGAAATCGGTTTAACAGAAAGTGATGGGCCTCCGCTGCCATCATTCAGGTAGTGATACAAAAAGCCTACCTAGTATTCTGCAGTTTCTTTTAATGTAGTATTAAAATACAATTCTCTTGTGTTTTCAGGCCACACTGTAGTTTTATGGGGATGATGATTTCACATGACATGCTGTTGGGTCGCTGGCGTCTCTCACTTGAACTATTTGGACGGGTTTTCATGGAGGATGTTGGAGCAGAGCCTGGATCTGTATGTGCAAATGAAGACTACTCACTGATTACTACTGTTTAGATTAATCTGAAGATCCTACTGACATTTTTACAAAAAGTGCATTGGAGAAAACACAGAAAGGTAATTGTTTTAAAGGTTGGATGTATTGTTTATTGTGTTTGTTTACCCCAGATCCTGACAGAACTGGGTGGATTTGAGGTGAAGGAGTCAAAGTTTAGGCGAGAGATGGAGAAGCTCAGAAACCTTCAGTCCCGGGACCTAGCTCTGGAGGTGGATCGTGATCGAGACCAGCTGATCCAGCAGACCATGCGCCAGCTCAACACACACTTTGGCCGACGCTGCACTACGACTCCAATGGCCGTTCATAGAGTTAAAGTCACCTTCAAAGACGAGCCCGGCGAAGGCAGCGGTGTGGCCCGTAGTTTCTACACAGCCATCGCCCTGGCCCTCCTGTCCAACGACAAACTTCCCAATCTCGACTGTGTTCAGAGCGTCAGTAAGGGCATGCAGGCCAGCAGTACGTGTCATCACGATTACAATTCAAGTATGCCAATACATAGAAACTACAAAATGGAATTAGATTTAATGTTAATGTTGACTTACCTCCAGGGAGATTATTGTTAAAAATATGTCATTGAACTGTTTGGTTTTTGTGTTTGTAGATCTGATGCAGCGCTTGAGAAACAGAGACAGAGAAAGAGAGCGGAGAAGTGGAGGTCTTCGAGCTGGATCCAGGAGAGACAGAGACAGGTAAAATGTCCTCTTAATGTCTCCTGGCCCTGTTTTTGTCTTTGGTACTAACAGTGTTTACACATTACAGAGACTCAAGGAGACAGCTGTCCATTGACACTAGACCCTTCAGGCCATCTTCTGAGGGTAACCCCAGTGATGAGCCAGACCCTCTGCCCGCACACAGACAGGCCTTGGGAGAGAGATTGTACCCACGAGTTCACGCAATGCAACCGGTGAGAAACTGTCTGAAAATAACAGTGAAAATACCATAAGAAATTAAAACGTAAACCAGTTGTATGACATTTGTTGTTTGCTTCCATAGGCCTTTGCCAGTAAAATCACAGGGATGCTGCTGGAGCTGTCTCCGGCCCAGCTGCTATTGCTGCTCGCCAGTGAGGACTCGCTCAGGGCCAGAGTGGAGGAGGCCATGGAGCTGCTCATCGCACATGGAAGGTACCTCAATTCACTGTGAACTCATATGTTTTCAACGCTAAATTCTTCAGATTTTTAAACATACTGTATCTGACCTTTTATAAATAGAGCTTGTAATTTAACTCTTATTGTCTTCCTTAGGGAAAACGGTGCCGACAGTATACTGGACCTCGGCCTACTGGAGACACAAGAAAAAGCACAAGTAAGTATTTGTTGAATTGTGTACAACTTGATACTGTCCAAGTAAAGGTTTGAATCTTAACTAACTTAATTATTTTGTCTTTATTGTGTATATAGCAGCAGGAGAACCGTAAGCGTCATGGATCCACTCGTAGTGTGGTAGACATGGAGCTGGATGACCCTGACGATGGGGACGACAATGCTCCTCTTTTCTATCAGCCCGGCAAACGTGGCTTCTACTCTCCTCGACCTGGCAAAAATACAGAGGCCAGGCTCAACTGTTTCCGTAACATTGGAAGGTAAGGCTTTTGCACATTTGTTTATTTCTGTTATGTGGTAAAAAAGCTTTACACATCATGAATAAAGTTTTGTTTTCTTTGCAGGATACTTGGGTTATGTCTATTGCAGAATGAACTCTGTCCAATCACCCTAAATAGACATGTCATCAAGGTGCTGCTTGGACGAAAGGCAAGCTAATTTATTTACAACTTTAGGTTGAATTGTTTTAAACCTTGTTTCTTACAATTAGCTGTTTTATGTGCTACAGGTGAACTGGCACGACTTTGCTTTCTTTGACCCAGTAATGTACGAGAGCCTGCGGCAACTCATTCGCCATTCACTCGCTGGTGAAGCAGAATCTGTATTTGCTGCCATGGACCTGGCTTTTGCCATAGATCTATGTAAAGAAGAAGGGGCTGGTCAGGTAAAGGCGTACACCTCCTAATTTATTAATAAGTCAGCATTTACAAGAGGACATATTGTGGTAAATTTGAAAACCAAATCGTAACACTGTCTTTGTTTTAGGTGGAGCTTTTGTCTGGTGGGGTGAACATGCCAGTAACTCCCCTCAACGTCTATGAATATGTGAGGAAATACGCTGAGCACAGGATGTTGGTGGTGGCCGAGCAGCCTCTTCATGTGAGTCAAAACAGGTTTTGTTTCATCTTTACTCAGATGGTAAATGAATGACACAAATTTAAATTTATTTTCTTAGGCAATGAGGAAAGGTTTGCTGGATGTAATCCCTAAAAACGCTCTAGAAGATCTGACAGCAGAGGACTTCAGGCTCTTGGTGAATGGTTGTGGAGAAGTCAATGTCCAGATGCTCATTAGTTTCACCTCTTTCAATGATGAGTCAGGTATGATCTGCATTGTTTATGAAAGTTAAATGTTTGCATTTCTCATGCAATTTTTCAGCAAACTTTTTTGAGAGAGAAAAATGAATTATTTTATGTCCACAGGGGAAAATGCAGACAAACTACTGCAGTTTAAACGCTGGTTTTGGTCCATAGTTGAGAAGATGAGCATGACGGAGAGACAGGATTTGGTAAGTTAATTTAAAGGCCTTATTGTGTTCTACTTTGAGTGCAGCCTTTTCTGCTCTTTGTCCACTCAAGCTGGCAAAATGTTTTTAGACTACCTTTTTAAATTTATGTAATTTAGAAGTGTTTCATAAAAAGATGTTAGATACCCTCTACTTGGTTCCAAGCAAGTCTATATTTCTATTTGCCTTATGGTATTTCTGTTAGATATGCTTCACTTTTTGCCTTTAAACCGAAGAAATAGAAGACACTTGTGTATTTTTCAGGTGTACTTCTGGACCTCCAGCCCTTCTCTGCCGGCTAGTGAGGAGGGTTTCCAGCCCATGCCCTCGATCACCATCCGACCTCCGGATGACCAGCACCTGCCCACAGCCAACACCTGCATCTCTCGTCTCTACGTGCCACTCTATTCTTCAAAACAAATACTCAAACAGAAACTCCTCCTAGCCATTAAGACCAAGAATTTTGGTTTTGTGTAGAGTTTGACTGAAGAGTTTAAAAAGGAAAAAGAAATAACATGTTTACTGTTGTGTAATATTTACCTAGCTCCATTTTTGTAGATTTATTTTTTGTCTATACAGTTTTATGAAATTCGATATTCTGTCGCTATCTCCCCAGGCGGTAATATTTGTTTGTGTTGTGAACACAAACTGCTTATTTTTATTTCTATTTTTATTGTTTTGTTTTTTTGTGTTCATGAAAAAGAGGTGTACGGTCCAGAACATTCCTGCATTGGCACTGTAAAAAGACCCCGGCTTAAACTTTTGCTTCCCAGGAATTTGGTTTGACAGAAAAGCTGTCTGCCGAACCCCAGCCAAAGATGACAGCAGTAGAATTATTTAAAAGAATAGAAAGACACACTGTGATTATATGTTTTCTTTTTTCCTTCCCTCAAAAAGTACTATCACTGACTGACAGTTCACTGCTGCCTTTGTGGAAAGTCCTTTTTTCTTGTACAGGGGGAGTAGGGAATTTCAAAATAAACTTGGATGCAAATATAAGTGTCCAGGCTCATTCATTTTTTTTTTTAAATAGGGGTTGTGGTTGACTGCATAACTATAGGCATTGGGGGTGCAGGGTAGACTTCGTAGTCAGTTACTTAGTACTCTGACACTGAGATACTGTACATATACAGTACCTTCTCAGATTTGTTGAATTAGGTCATTTAAAGTGATCCATTTATCAGATAGCCCACTATAACACAGGTAATTCAATATGTGTTTAACATTATATTGTACTTTGCACCTATAAAATAAAATCCTTTTTTAAATCATAAACAATGCAATACTTCTAATGTAAACTCTTCTAAAATTACATGAACTGTGCAAGTTATATTTCAAAGCTGCAAAACCAGCTCTTCCAGGTGTAAAATGCAGGTGGCAAGTACAACTCCCTCTTACAATTGAGCTAGACATTCTTAAAATGTATTACTTTAATGAGACAAGGATTTAAAACAGGGATGCTTTAAAATAAACAAAATCTATTTCTTTTGCTATTTTTTACTTCACTTTAAGGTAAGGTGACCAGATGTCCCTATTTTATGGGGACAGTTTTCAGCTCCTTGTCCCATGTCCCAGCAAATATCTGATGCTTATCATGATGCATTCACATCTTGCATGTAGGTTAGTGGGTAAGGAATCTACTGACCATTTTAATTTTGTGATAGAAAAAAACACGATCATTCATTTAACAATACTTAAAGGATACTGAATTATTATAGAATCATTATTATATTTGCGCAAGCTTATATTATTATATTATTATATATATTATGCTTCTGCCTACAATCTGTGTCAAATTAACGTTCAAGTTATAGGGCAGCTTTATTTTCCGAGCGGTCTTGAACCCACCGCGCCTGCTCCAGTCAAATGAACGAAGCCAAATGAGGTAAACCTGCCTCAAACCAGTGCACTGTCGAGGAGCTAACGCCGTGGCCTTGTTATCGGACCATGATATCAGCTAACTCCTGCCTGATTGCTAACTAGCTAAGTCATTTTACCACCTTTTCCGTTACTACTTTTACCTGGCTGGCCGACTGCACAGCCAGGTCGATGTTGCGCGCGGGGAGAGGGACGAATTTATTGTTATGCAGCTCTATGTCGGGCCCGTTCCGTTATTTCTAGCTAGCACTAAAGGCTAGCGGCTAACAGCAGCAAGTAAAGCGTGACTAATCTGTTGTCGGGAAACAATTGGGGAAATGGAGCAGTGGCAGGACGCGGCAGCTCAGCAGGTTAAACACCTCACAACCCGCCTGAATGAACTGCTCTCCCGGGGCCAGCTCTGGGTGAAGTCCGAGTTTGGAGTGGATCTAGGGCTGGATCCCGAGCTCATTCCGCCATGGGTGATCCTCTTAGCCGCATGCTTTGGGCTGGTGCTGATGTTGGCTCTATGGGCCTCGTTGTGCCGGGCAGTCTTTAAAAAACAGCCCGCTGAAGTAAAAGTCGTGGAGGATAATAGTGTCGAGGTGAAACGAGGAGGGGTGAAACAAGTCAAAGCAGACGAGCAGAGGAAAAAGAAGAAGAAATCGGAGAAGGTAAATCAAGCTAATAGTAGCTAGGCTAGCTGTCATGCTAACACCTGACAGGCTGACAGCTATACCCTTTTTGCTGTTTCCTTCACTGAAAATCACTGGTGACTATGATGGCACACTCTCATGTATATTTTATACATTTTAGAAATCATCTCAACCAAATGGAGGAGCTGTGGTTGAAGTTCAGGAAGAAGCCCCAGAAAATGAAGAGACAGTGCCACATCACCATCAGCCGCCCACACCAGAAGTCAAAACCGAGAAGGCTGCAGAGGTGTTTCAATATTATTATTATTATTAGTTAATTACGGTCGGCTATGCTTAATTCATTTAGACTTGGACATGCATTAAACTTTATAACGATATTGGGGCCCTACCTGAATTCAAACCAGAGAAGTTTAATAAGTCAGATTTAAACTCAAATAGATATGGCACAATGGTAAAAAAAAAAAATCTAAACAAAACAAAAAAACGACAATGAAGACTTCTTGTTATCCCAGCAATTCACTGTAATAGAAGCTTGGTTATACAAGTCCATTAAGTTGGACTTCTTTAAAACACTAATAATACAACAATGGGTTTATTATGTTTGTCCACATTTTTTAAAAATATCTTGTGGCATGAACAGAAAAAAATCCCTGCTTTCTCACTGTCACACAGAAGTGATGTAAGCACAGCAGCTGACAGTGTAAGATTACAATTTTGAACCTGCAAAGGCAGAGCTCCTGAGTTGGAGCCACATGGGGAAATTCCATTGATAAAAGTATTGTTATCTAATTCTTTCAAATAGATTTATCTACCATAATCTGTAGAAATATTTGAATGGGAATAAAATGAATGACTTAATGGCATGTATGTAGTTTCACTTATAAATAGATGTGCCTTGTGTGGTGATTTGATTGACTGTCTGTGATTGAAAAAGCATAGTATTGCCTTCCCTAGCAGCAGTTTTAGAAGGTGACTTATGAGACTGGTATGGCGTCTGTATCACTTCCTCCTTTCACACTGTGGATTTGACATACTTATTTGTTGCATATGAATGTTTTCTAAAGGTAAAGAAATCTAAGAAGAAGGCCAAACAGGCGGCCAAAGAGCCTGTTAAGACTGTGACCACGGATGGTAAAGAACCTGAAGAAGGTGAGTTATAGTTAATCATTTATTTATTTCTACACACACTTAAGTAAACTATGGACTTTTGTTTTACCACAGTAACAAATTAATCACACATTTATTCAGATCTTATTTTTAGGTGATTATTTGTTAAGAACTACAAGTATTTCAAGATTTTAAGGGTGTATTCACACCAGGAAAGTCCTTTGGTCCATTTGTTTGGTCCGGATCAAAAGCGGACTTTATTTTTTTTTGTTTGGTGCGGTTTGCATTCACATTGTGCTTTTTACAAGTGAACTATACTTTGTAAACAAAGCCACGCGTATGACCATCACTGCTCCCATTGGACATAAACAACAAGGGCGGGACAAAGCACAGAGTCGAAAAGGAATGGAAATTAACATGTAAATTGCATGCTCCGTTTATTTGCCCAAAGAGGAGGCACAGCGTCTCCTCGTTGCTCCGCGGCTTATTGTTTGTGGCGTCTGTGTAGTTAGCAGTAGTGAAGGGCTAATTTTCCCATGATGCCCAGTTACTACGGTGACTCGGGAAGTCCAAAAAGGTGTATGTTTCCTGTATTT
>JAVQJW010339620.1:0-12134 GCA_036025195.1 Hypseleotris klunzingeri
AAGGATTGGTTGACACAGGATTTCTTTCTTCTCGCAAACACTGATGTGCAATGAAACCTTTTAAATGTAAAACAGTGATCCCTGACTTGATCTCAGTCAGAAACCTCTCTCTACCTCGGCACATCAGTCTTCTTTCATTTCTTTCAGAAACCCATTCTCACACACTCCCTGTCTGTGACAGTATTTCACCCATGGGTGGCAGAGGCAGGATACACCACACAGGCTACTTGGACCTCTCAACTCTCCACACTCCAGTTGGTCTTTAGTCTTCAGCTGTTGTGAGCCTTTTTGGGGCCCCTCCAGTGCTCTATGTGGTCCTTAGGTTGGGGCCTCCAGGGTTGCTGACTGACTTCTGCAGAGCGTTGTTGAGGTGGAACGCCTGCAGAGAGCCCTGCCCCGGCAGTGGGCCTTGGCCCCCCACAGAGGGGGGATAAGGCCCGAGGGGCTGGGACGTGCTCACAAGCAGAGGTCCAGGCTGGGGACCCTGGTGAGGGGTAGACAGCACATGAGCGGGACCAGACCACTGTGCGCTGTAGGCCGCTGTGGGATTGTAGTGAATGAACTGTGGAGGCTGCGACTGGGCCAGGGGCGGAGTGGAGGAGGCGGGGGGGTGGCACAGAGAGCCTTTACGGGCCGCCAGAGAGGTAGCAGTGCTGGGGTTAGATGGGAGCTGGGCAGAGCCTCCTATACTGCTGGGACACAACTGACTGGGGGCTGAGTACTTCCTGCCCAAACTAGAAGACTGAATAACCTGCAAACAAGAACAAAAACAGAAGAATACATATTAAAATATATATATTTAAAACAATTTTAGTTAGATGCTGTGTGCTAATGAGGTAGTCAATAAATTGCTGACCTCATAGCTGTGTCCCTGTGGCAGAGTCTGCTGCAAGTGTTTGGCACTTTTCTTGCCCTGAAGAAAAACAAAAGTACATTCTTCATGTTTTTGGTCTCTGTAATTATACGAAACAGAAAAGTGTCACAAACCTGTGAGAGGTTCATGGCGTCCCTGGCCCAGTTGTCGACGAGTTTATGGAGGTCGTCAGTAAAGGTTCCTTTCCTCTGATGAGGCACTGCTACGTTTGGAGCCAGACACTGAGAACCTCCTTGACTTTGACTCAACACTCCTGAACCACCCACAGCGTTGGTGCTGTTGGTCCCTGTGAGACACACACAACAATGTTTAATTATTAATGACACACCTGCTGCATCTGGATGAACTACATGACATTTGACATGTCAGTATCGTTACGGATTCAAAATATAACGTATTACTTTAAGTTACAATTGAAGATGAAACATTAAATAAAACAAAAATGAACTGTTTTCAATCTGTACTTGGTCTCTAATAAATGCAAATTAAAAACTAAAGATGAGTCATTTCATTTGGCACCACTTGTGCCTTTCTTGGTAGACCATTATGATAGTGAACCCTAATAGCCAACATCTAGAAGCAGAGTTTAATATAGACAAAGCATACTGTTCATTTTCTATACGATATTACATTGATGATGTGCAATAAACTAGTGACTACAGTTTTCCCCCTAGGAGGCTTTAGTCAGTTTGCAATCTGCTGGTTTAGACTGAACTGAGAGAAAAAAAATGGTCAGAAATCATAAAATCATAAATCTAATGCTTTATCTTTGCTGTGTAGGTAAAAAGTATATAGAGTTGTAAAAAAAAACTTCAAATTGAATTGGGAAACATATAAACGCATAAATAGCAAAAATAAAAAATGTAAACCTGTCTGTATTTAAGTTATAAAAACAACAATGAAGGAAGATAAGAATGAAGAAAGACTGAGTCATGTCTGACTTTAGCAGCAAGGGTTTCTGGGAAATGTAGTTTAGATCACATGCTGTGATGAAAGGTGAATGAAGGAGAGGTTATAGTTTGTTGTCATGGCAGCAGCTGTTTATGCGTCACAAGTGCCTCACGACCGCATGCACAAACCTATTTAATTCAGTCACTTCACAAATCAAATTGGTATTGTCCTTGATCATCCGATGAAAAGCTACCAGAATAACAATCCATGTATCACTGAAATGATCTGAATTGAACTTGGGTCAAGGTCTTTATCTTAAAGCTACCAAAGGAAAGGGAACTCAAGAGGGAGTAAGGTAGGCAATAAGGTGCGAAGATGAGCAGGGCGTGAATGGAAGGAGGAAAGACCAAAAAGAGATAGTTACTACAGAGCTGGTTGCAGGGGCACACTTTTTTCACCATCTTCCCTGTGCGGCCGGAAGACAACGATTGGAGGATTGGGAGAGAGTCAGAGTTAGGCCCACCCACATCAACACAAAAACAGAATCAGCATCTTTATTAAACTAGGGGTTGAGCTGACCAGTGACATCACACCAAGAAGAAATAGTAGATACAAAATAATTTTTCAACTTCTAATTTACTATAAATCATAACATAATGCTTTTTAATCTTTGTTTGAAATTCATTTATGACAAAAGATGAACAGATGTTGCATCTGGCAACCAACCCCTGGTTCTGAAACCACTCCACAGCTCACAGAACCACATCAGAACAGGGTCAAACTACTATTAACAACATATTTTTCAAGTACATTTTTGCCAGTTGTTGCTGGAGACTAGGACTGAATTGTTTTTGATTAAAAAAAAACGCAATTGCATTTTTTAAAGCAGTATTGCAATTGCAATTATTTTCCAACTTTATTAATCCAACTAATACTGGTGTAGTATGGCTGCACAATATTCTTTGGCGATATGCTAATTGCGACCACTAAAATTCTATTCTGTTTGATTTTGATTAATTGTGCAGCCCTACTATAGACCCAGGCCTGCCTCTCCCCCCTTCCAGACGGAGGTGACCAGGGGACCAGGTGAGGACGGGCAGGAGTGAAATTAAGTGAAGGAAAAGAGAAAAGAGAAGGAGGGGAGAGAAATGGCCTGAGCTGCAGAGGGTTCAGCTGCATTCAAAAATATAGTCAAACACTAGATACTAAACATTTCAGCGAACTCTTCATAGCATAACTAAACCAGATGGTTAAAATATAACTTTCTCAACAATAAAGTCAAAAATGAAATTACAGATTTTGTTGGGATGAAGTGCCAATTTCCTTAACTTCTGAAGATTCGTCTTCAATTACATTGTTTACAGCTTTATGTACTGAAGAAATCTGTCACTATAGAAAAATCTGTCACTATACAAAAAATAGAAACATATAAAATAAGGTGAGGCTGTTGATGTAACTAAACATTTGAGGTTTTTAAACATGCGCCATAATGGCTCAAATTTGATCTAACTTTAACCTGAAAATTTGATTCAAAAGTGTATCCCATTAACTTTAGCACAGAAAACAGTAATATTGTAAGACGAGACTAACAAGACTAATACATAGTAAGCACAACATGTAAAACAGAAGAGCAGAGAAATAAAAGCGGTACACACAAAGAGCCAAGCAGGGCGTACTCAGAAAGCGGGTCCTCCTGCCACCCGACTTGAAGGTCAAACGCTCCGACCCCCAGTTGAACTTTACACATCCTGAAGAGAGGAGGTAACAGAGGACGGAGAGAGGAAAGGAGTCAAAGTGTCCACACAGAGAGAAAGAGGACATCAAGATAAACCAAATATAAGGACACATAAATGAAGGAAAAGTAAAAAGAAGACACAAGGAGAAAAGCTTAGAATCTGAAGGGCAAAGGAAACATTACGGCACATATTAAAAGTATAATATGAATACCATAATATAGAATTGTGCAAAAATAACATGCTTTTCTTAATAGAACAGTACAGCAGTTATACACACTTTTTGCACTAAATCTCATGTTTGAAGATGTCATTTTAGGTTAGTAACAAAAGAATGAATATTGCAATATTTTGGCAGTAAAAAAAGAATACACCAAAAGTTTCCATTTGATATCCAATTACCAATAACCAATTATTCCCCAAATATTAGTTATGCCTTTAAGATTCTCAGCCTTTAAGGGGCGTGTGGACGAGCAGTGATGACAACTGCATGCAATTGTTTTTTGCAGGCAATAAGAATAAAATGAGAATGGTTATGTGTCTGTAGAACTACTTTGAAGTGGTACTAAAGCAGCCTGCAGTTGCGTGCCTACCTGGGGTGGGAGCACACAGGCTGGGTACAGACAGTGCAGCCTCACTAGTGTAGGCTGAACACAGGATGTCACTGGAGGGAGAGGGTTTGAGGGGCTGAAGCACCGAGTGGCCGCCCGAATCTGCTAATCCTCCTGGGGCTAACAGAGGCAGCTGGCTGGGGTACATGGTGGGGACGCTCTGAGCGGATAAAGTGCTTCCTACAGGCGGCAAAATGTGTGTGGGCAGGAGAGGACAGGAAACACACAACATGAGCCGTGACACACAAAGACACACAAATCATACACAACACAGAATCACAAAGCGGTCAAATATCTTGAAGCTTTGTGCCTGATCCAGCAGACATAACTAAGCATTACATATACACACTGCACATAAAGGCATCAACGTGAAAAAAGATTAGCACAAAAAATCCCATTGAACACAGATTGTTTAGGATTTGCTTCACCAAATAAAAAACTAAATGTATCACGTTAAGCATTCTTTATAGAGTTAGGTTTCCCTAGGTTAACTTGTACATAACCTAGTACAGTTAATTTCTGCGCCACAGTTGCCCCATATATACAGTATGCACAGGTTAGAAGTTGCTACTGAGGTAAATTAGGATAAACGTTTAAAAAGCATACCTTGTTGCAATGGACTTTTACTTCCATGTGTGGAGCTGGTTCTGGAGGATTTTGAGGATTTACTTTTTGTAGGTCGTCTCCTTCTGCCTGATAAGGGTACTACTGGAGGCAAGACTGTTGCTGGAGGAACCTAATCAACAAAAAGAAAGGGAACACTATGATATATTTTGAAACATAGATGTGTTTTATGAAGCATGTATGAGTGATGTGAGACAAACCTTTCCTAATCTGGCAAAAAGGCTTTCTATTTCCTCTTTCTGGCGGGAGTGGAGGGTCTGAATCTCTATCATGTGCCTAGGAAAAACGATATTACGGAAAAAGTTATTAAGAAAGTGATTATTGAGGACAGGCAAACACCTGAGATGTACATAAAGTCTGATAAAAGGGCCTACTTTTCTCTGAGGCGGTTGACTTCTCGTTTAAAGTCTTCGTCCTCAAATTCAGAGTCATTGTCGCTGCTCAAGTAAGAGTTGTTGAAGGAATTGTTTAGACTGGGCAAAGATGCTTTATGTGGGGAGTCTGGACTGACAATCTGAACAGGAGCGCTGGGTCCATTGGTGGCTGGTGAGAAGGGGGTGGACGGGGTGATGGGGGTGATGGGGGTGATGGGGGTGGTTGGGGTGAAAGGCGGAGAACTGGATTTGGGATCAGGACTTTGCTCCGGGGCACGACTCACTGAAAATCTCCCAACACGGGACTCGGTATTGGTGGTGACCTGGATAAAACATGACAATATTTATTAAGATATTGTGGTAGATGCTAGGTAGGTGCTCTGGAATCAATGTGTGGCATAAAACAGTCTACTCAATATTCTCGAATATCAAGATAATCTTTGAGGCAGTACACTGTATATACTAAATATTCTGTCCTTTAAAATGTATTATTGTGACAGGCCTACTGTATGTGAGAAGTTGACATATGCTCTGAAGATGAGGAACTAAAAAAGGTAGACTTATTTTTTTACAATTGCAGTTAGCTTGATGATAGTTATCAATCTTTAAGCGGTATAACTAACTGAGAATCTGAAAAAGTACCTGGAAGCGACCAATAGTAGTGGTGGGTTTAGGAGAGGGGCATGGTGAATTCAAAGGTGATGGTTGGTGGGACCCTCCTAAAGCCTTTCTGGGCAGTCCGTCTACAACATCTTGTGTTTGTGGAGATTTGAGAGGGGACATTGTGGCCTTGTGCAGGGTGTTCTCTGGACTGGACAGGTTTGAAGAAGAGGAGGAGGTGGACGATGAAGAGGTGGTGGAGGATGATTCGAAACAGGCTGGAGGTGGGACTGAAGGCTCCTCAGACGCCAATGAGACCTACCGAGATTAGACACAAGCAAATGATGTTTAAAAAAAACTGTAATACAATTGGATAATAGACTTGTGTTAAATAATATAAATATATATAATATAATATGTTCATACCTTAAATCTTCCAAGTCTAACTTCTTCAGCTGGAGGAGAAAGTGGGGAAGGACAAGCTCGAAAGTCTTCTTCCAAAGAGAAAGGAACTAATGAACATAATGTAAACATGTCAGAATCAGGAAAATGTAAATATTCAAAATAACATAATTTGCTCAAACAAATTTGAACATACTTGGCTGTCCAACTGCAGAAATACTGGGGTTCTGAAATGCATAAGAAAAGACCAATTAGACAGCCCAATATCAAAAACATGTTTATGAATTTTTGAAGCCAAAAGTGGTCACTGACTTGTGCGTGTGTGCTTAAGGGTACAGTCTCTGGGCTCAAAGCTCTTCTTAACTGAGCATCGAGGTCCTCCAGAGGCTGCTGCGACTAGACAATAATAAAGCATGAAATATTATAAACAACATCAAGTTCACATAAGGCAATATTTTATTTACATGGACACATATTATTTGAATTAGCATTTTAATAATCATCACTTTAAAAATAAAAAATGCACAATTTAATTGATTAAAAAAGAGAAACAATTATCTCATTTAATAGAGATGAGACTTTAGTGTATTTGGTATTCACTTGTAAGATATTGTGGACATGTATAACAATAAAATACTGTCTGTCTATATTTAAAAAAAATCCATATTCCATAATTTGTTTTAATGTCATCTGCACAAAAAAGCTCCCAAAGCCATAAAAAGACAAAACAAAGCATTAAAATAAATAAAAGACCTGGTTTAGTCCAGAGAAGGGTGGCAGGAGTTCTGAAGGAGGAGAGCTGGCCTAATCCCAGAGAAAACGTGATGGAAGTAATGACAAGAGAAAGAAAAGTTAAAAGAACTGAATGTTAAACAGAATGTACATGCATGGTCAATCATGAGAAAGTGAGAAGAAACACTTTAAACATCTGTATAAGAAAGCAAGACATGTTGGGTTAAAAAAAATGAAAATAGTCAAAGTCACTCACTGGCACCCTGGATACTGGAGTTTTGGATGGAGTGGTCTGACCAAAAGGAACAGCTATGTTCACTGTGCAATTAACATATCACATATTACTTAGTAATCCAATACATTATCTTCACAACAATAAATCCTTATACTTACCAGTCTGAGCTGGGGGGCTGATGGGTGTCCCAGGACCCTGGCTTTGGGTGCTTGACCCCATCGACCCTAGTGGCAGGCTGGTTGGAGGCTGAGGGGGGCTGACTATCTGTGTAGAGCCCATTGTAGTGACGGGTATAGTGGACATTGAGCTGGGACCAAGAGGAGAAGAGGTCCCGGCCGTGGAGGGGCTGAAGACAGAGTCAGGTCCCACATCTCCCTGACCAGAGGCCACTCCTCCAAGATCCATGAAGAGTGACCGCAGCTTCTTCTCCAGAGCCTGGATGTCATCTGGTTTGGCTTGAGCCTCACTGGACACTTCACACCTGAGCAAAAGAAATATACAGCAATATAAGGATCCTTATCTGTAAAAAGAAAAAAAAAAAACAGAAACAAAACAAGGTCTAACCTGGCATCACACTCTCCACAGTGTGTGTGTGTTTGTCCGGGCAGAGCTGCTGTCTGTGGCTGTGAGTGAACCAGAGTGGGCTGGACTGAGGGTACACTGGTGGTCACTGGCTGTAGCCCAGTGGATGAAGGGGCTATAGGGGCGGGCTGTGTGGGGGCAGAGGCAGCTAGCAGGGGGCCGGGGATGGCAGTGGTGGGTACAACTGTGGCGGACTGCAGTGGTGCGACAGAAGTAGCAGAACCAGAACTTTTATCCAAAACAATGTCACTCGGTGGAGAGGTGAGAGAGGGAGGAGGGGAAGATACAAAGGGGACAGTCTGGACTATAGGAGGTGATGTTAGCGGGGTTTGTGGGATGCTTGAGATGCTAGCTGGTAATACAGTAGTAGTAGCACCAACAGCTGTAGTTTGAGGCTGAGACTGAGTGGGAAGTTGGGCAATAATTTGTGTTGCCCCCTGGACTGTAACATGGAGCAGTAGGTCTGGCTGTGAGACTCCTTGTGACTGAAGTGGGGGCAGGACTAGGGCAGATGGAGGAGGTGAGGAGGTACAAGGTGGGCTCAGACAGACTGGAGGCCCTGAGGAGGTAGCACAGGGAGATGAAGCTGGGACGGACAGGTCTAAACTTTGCTCTTGTTTCTTTAATGATGGGAGAAGCCCGGCAGTGGGGCTAAGTGAGGAGGACACTGGGACAGGGGTAGGTGTGGGATGTAGGGGAGGCAGTGGGGACTGGATACACGCTGGAGCAGTGCTGGGACCAGGGTCCAACTGAGTCTGGTTTTGACGAAGCTCAGAGAAAGCCTGCTGTAAGCTCACTGCTCCAGCAGACTGAGACAACCCCACCGCTTGGCTTGAAGTCTGGGGTGGAGCAGCAAGTGATACTGGAGGAACTGAGGGAAAAACGAACAAATGATTAAAATATTATTAAGAGACATTATTTAAATTTAAATATTATTAAATTCATGATATGATGAAATATGCCTTACTTATTTCAGCAGGTGTTGCTGGAGCAGGAGAAGTAGGAGCAGACAGTGGTTCTCTCAGCCGGGCCTCAGGAACAGGACTGACAATAAACTTACGACCCGCTGAATGGACCACTTGAGTTGTAGCATTTGGAGGAGTGTCTAAAAACACATTACTTTTTTGTGAACATTGTCACAATCATTTCTAAAGAAAAACTAAATGGTGCAGCCACTGTTAACATCTTTTATACCTGGCATGGGTTCAGATATAGCAGGAATCTGCTGCTCTGTGTCACCTGCCGCCTGAAAAACAAAAATACTTAATCAGAACCTAAAGGTTATAAACGTTAATGCTCTTTTATGTGGCTGCTGTTAGCAGTTCATGTTACTAGTAATGTAATACTATTACAGATCTGTGTAAAGGTACATTAGCATTTACCTGACTGTTTGCATCTCTTTTCTCATTAGCGTTTTCAATCACCTCTCTGATCTGCTCAATAAATGACTCCCTCTCA
Source organism: Hypseleotris klunzingeri (assembly GCA_036025195.1). Lineage (NCBI taxonomy): Eukaryota > Metazoa > Chordata > Actinopteri > Gobiiformes > Eleotridae > Hypseleotris > Hypseleotris klunzingeri. The sequence continues at coordinate 9,117 of JAVQJW010339620.1, forward strand.
CTTTCCAAGATGAACTCACTTTCAACCTGAAAACAGCAGTTAATGTTAGTGATTCCAGTTTGTAATGTTCTGTGTTTAGTCACACACACAAGCATAGTACCATGATCTGTGCAATCTCCTCAGGGTTGTCTCCGTCCAAGTCAAATCTAAAGGTCACCATCTTTCTGTTGTGAGTCTCCAGCTGACACTCGGCCACACGATCTCCACGATTAGAGATCTAAAAACAGACAAAGCACATTAATGAATGTGTGCTAAAGAAAACACAGTGAATAGACCTAAGAAACGGTTTCTGGGAAGGACTTTTTATAGACTTTTCTTATTGTCATAAAATGCAATATGAAATAAGATTTGATTTCAATAATAATGTGCATTTACACTGAGGACGTTAAGCTTGGCTTTAGAGATCTTCTCATGACGAGAGCGACTCCTCACAGACCGACGCTGGTGCCGCTTTGTTGGACGACCTTCATGACGCCCTCCTCCTTCGTTACCGTCACTGAGACCAGACGCCTCTGAGTGACCGCTGAGTGAAAAACACAACCAAAAAGAATAAATGAAACAACTATTAAACCATGATGTTTTAGATTTGTGTTTGCTTGATGAATTGTTACCTTTCTAAAGCTGATTGAATATGAGGCGGCAGTAGTTGTGACTGGGATAACTCCGGGGGCTAAGGAAAGAATGAGACTGATTTAATAATAATAATAATAATAAAGAACACATATTGTATAGTTAAAACCTTAAAGCTGAAAAGACAACAGGCCAATCAAAATGAATTTCTTTGTATAACACAAGTCCATGGGTCACTTCACTCACAACAAGCTACCAACAAAGTCAGTACTAATTCTGTATGGACCCAACAATAACATTAAGCCATGTTTTATGCTCATCTTTTCACTGGAACTCAACCTGTACCTGTTGCTGTGTTTCCATAAGGTTATCGGGTGGGGCGGTGACTACACTGATGATTGGCACCACAGTGGGGGGCACCGGAGAGGGCACACGATTGGGAGGAGGAAGAGGAGGGGATACGAGAACGTGTGGAAGAGGAGAGGGACGGGACGCCAAAACCACGGGTGGAACGCTAACGGAAAGAGGCGACATCGTAGCAGGAAGTGTCACCATAGAAACGGCAGAAGTAGATGGAGTGACACAGGGCTGAGACCAAAAACAGGAGAAAAGGGACAAAAGAATGGATTGATAAAGCAGAGGTAATAGAAGCACTGAGTCAGGAAGACATAAAAGAGACGCAGAAAGTATGATAGAAAAAGAGATCACTCCACAGTTTACAATTCTCTTGCAGAATGACACCAGCAGTTTACTGACTACAAAATGATGACTGTAAACCACACACATGAATTAACCCAACCTACATACTGAATAATGTGCAATAAACAACACAGTGATCCTGAATTGTTAATAGGTTATGACCACATGAAATTAAGTCACAATCACAGCTTGATAAACAACAAGAGAAGGGTCTAAGTTCAGTTTGTACATCCATAACCAACAACACAAGAAACACTGAAATGGCCTACAGACTGATACCTGGATGACAGTTAGCTGAGCAGCCTGGTACAGTAGATAAAGGTGCTCAATGCTTGGATATGGACTGAGCTCACACAACTTAACACAACACATGCATTACAAAGAGCCAACCCCGGAAGAATACACAGGCAGCATGCAGATAGAAAGAAAACATAGAGGAATGTCATCTTAACATTTTATAGGAATAAAATGTAATATGGGTTAAATAGTAGATTAAATAGTTGTGTTATAATGAAAATGCAGTATTGTAGTGTACCTGTCCAGAGACCTGGGTCTGAGGTGTGTGTGCGGGGCTCTGAACCAAAGCACTGCTCGACTGACCGGATGAAATGATCTGAAATGAAAAATAACATTTAGACTAGACAAAAAAATATGAGCACAATCAACACATGCTTCATTCCGTTAGTGTCTTTGAATCATAAAACTATAAAAATGTAGATGTCATATGCATTAAAAAACAATAAGCCCCAAAATTTGTCCAATTAAGGAGCTAAAATTGGGGCATAAAGATACAAAGATAAAAAGAACAACAAATAACATGTTCAACAAGAAACCTGTTTTTATTTTAACATATAAAGAGGTTAACGCTGCAATTACTGAATCTGTCCAGGGGGCTAACTGTCTTATTCAAAGGACTCCTGTATACTGTAACTTCATGCAAAGTGCCAATGTGTTAATAAAATGTCATTGTAAAGCAAATGCAAAGACTAAATAGAGAGTACACATGGTTCTCACAAAAATAGTATTTTAGGTATTCAAATGATAGTTGTATTGGCAGGATACAGTAAGTATACAAACTAAGGAAAAGATTTTAGACTAGAAGCTCAGCTTTACCTGTTGGGATGTCCCATGTGGGGTTGCTTGATTTGCTGCAAGGCCAATTTGGAGTCCTGCTGTTGGCTGAGCAGAGGGGGGTTGAACCTGCTGCTCAATAGATGCAAAACAGAAGAAGTAGAGAGAATAGAAGAGACACAATGTTGTGATGAAGAAGAGGGACAAAGAGAGTAAAAAAAAAGTAATAGTTAGACTTTGCTATACATTACTATGTACAGTGGTATATACTGTAACTAAACATGAGTGCAAATACAAAACTATTGTAACAAATTAAGTTAATATAATTTCTGCTTGTATATGCACACATGCAAATGATAAAAATAGTGTAATGTATGTCTATTTTAAGCAATATATGCACACCTAAGTTTGCATATAAGTATACACAGCAACAGCTTGTACAAACACAGTAGTGGGGTTAGGCAAAGGATCAGTGCTGGGGTTTTCATGCAAGTCAAACCCTGGTAATTAGGGATTTTACACATACGTCAGTAAACTGTAAAAGCTAATTGCTAACATAATTCAGAAAAACTAAAAACTACGCCCAAGTAAAATAAATGTATAAATTTTGTTCTTATCAATATAAAGACAATTGAAGTTTCTTGCCTTTAATAAAATGCTATTTAGTATTTCTCATGA
>JAVQJW010340241.1:0-10877 GCA_036025195.1 Hypseleotris klunzingeri
CATTGCTTTGTTTATTTCTTGTTGTGACTTAGCCTTCAAAGCCACCGTACATCTGCCTGTGAATCCTTTTTTATTTTCAAACAAATCCGTGTTGCAACAGTTAAAAGACTGCTAAAGACATTTGCTGAATCGATATACACTTTGATTTTACATATAGTATTAAATAAGTCTCAATTGCCATGTTTCTTTTTCCCCTAAAATAAGCTATCCACTTTTCAATCCTTTCCCATAGTCCTCAATTCAGCAGGTGTGTTTACGCAGGGCATGTATTTTAAGGTGTCTTTTACTTGTAGAATGTGAGATAAGTCTTCCCTTAGATGTCTCCTGAAACTGTTAACATTTATTGATGTCAGAATGAACTAATTACTGTTTATCAAATATTTATTGCCAGGTGTTAGCGTGAGATGGGAGCGCTGTCGGTAGCTTAACAGTATTCACTCTTTCGTGCATTGTTATCTGATAATGATAAGAAACATATGTCCAGTATTTTGTGAATGTCGGCCTATGAGATACTTGGGCAGAGGTAATTTCTTCACTACAGTGGGTAATTGCCAGCACTCAGTTTGAAAATTCAGACTAAATTTTGACTAATGGATAAATTATTATACATAAGAGTCCCCTTATTTTTATTGCTATAAAGTGGTTGCAATAATATAATAAATCCCCTAAAATTAATTAACTATAAATTAATAAATTAAGATATTTTACAACTAAAAACTAGAGAAAACCGCAAACATCCCACCTCATTTTAAACAGTTGCCTGAAGGGGCCTTGAAAGTGAGGGTTCCACTGAAATGGACACAAATCAAAGAGTTTTTTATCTTGTGTGTGCTCCTATGTACTTCTCCAGTCACTGTACTGACTTATTCACTGTAGGAAAAATCTATTTTCTGCCTAAACGTATCAAAATGGGACCGCAATTACAAAATACTTATTCATATTACTTATTCTGCATAGCTCTCCCATCTCTAATTTTCTGTTCCAAATTAGAACATGTCTGAGGATGCTCACCATGCATCAAATCAAGAGATCAAAAACAATAAATCCAAGTATGATTTTTCAAAGTGTCCTTCTTTCTAGGAACTGATTTGAAGCCATGAAACAATTTTGACTTTTTCTAAATGGCATTTGATTGAGATGTGCCACATTTTTTCTGCATGGTGTTTTGATTTGGAACCTGACTGTTTTTATTCCTATTAAAATGTTGTATTCTTTTTTTCTGCCTATGTAAACCAGAGTCCTAGAATCTACAGTGTATAATGTCTCGACTTCTGTAGTAACTAGCATGACTGTAACATGTCTTAACAATGACACGGCAGGTAAAAAGAAAATAAAATAGGCCACTTTTAGAGAAATAATATTGGCGAGAATAAACAATGTTGATTTAAGATGGTGTTTTGTTGTGGGTCTGTATGCATCTCATGAGCTACACCGCCCTCTGCTGGTGCAAAAGTTTTAGGCATGTAATACCATTAAACATGTACTTTCAAATTGTACAAATGCTTTATAATTATGAAGCTTAAAGTTTGAAACACGATATCTTGTCTTACTAAAGTACTCACCCAAGTTATTTGATCCTGATTGTGATATTCAAATATTTATAAAACAGAAAATTGTTATGCTACTTTATACAAACTGCAAAGGGTACACTGCACTTTTCAGAATTTCTAAATTATGTAAATATTTAGACCCAGTTGACGGGAGACTCAGTAGGAAAAAGCAGGTCTTTATTGTCCTAAGTGCCACTTTGACACACAACCAAACTGTGTACAGAGGAGAAGCCTAAGGCACATTATGGATATAATCTCTCAACAATCTAAAGGAAAACAGCAGATATGTACAAACACAGTATGCCCCATACTGTCCACTGTTAGACACTTGTTACAGATGTGGTGATCCAAGTTCATGTAAAACTGCCTGATTTCTCAACAGTGGAAAAGCAAAGTGGGCAATAAAATGGTGACATCATGAGACTAGAGACAGCTTTTAGCCTGACCCATTCACACAATAAAAATGAAATAGACAGTACAATTGAAGAAGTACATTTTAGGGAAGATGCAGTCCAAATGAATATAGCAAAGACAAACTTAATTAAAACCATAGAAAATAAGATGTCTTTCAGTTTTCCAGAATAGGTGATTTGTCAAAAATAGAAATGATGGTTTGATGCAGTGAGTGGACTTGTCTGTTCTGAGAATTTCTTACCTCTAACTATAATCCATAAGCCTCCGCCCTTTTGTAACACAAAAGTTCCTGTTTTGATTTCGATTTAGAAGTTTTGTCTCATCTCATCCAGCCTCCACGGTTCATGGGCATGCCAGGTGGTGGTTGCCGAGGGACCTGTGACTGTCCGGGAGGGCCTGGGGGAGGAGGGGGGTACCCGGCTGGGGGAAGTCCAGGGATCCCGGGAGGGGGTACGTGGGTGGGCATCCTTGGAGGAGGTGGTCCGTAGCTATTGAAGCCAGGAGGAGGTGGGAATCCTGGGGGTGGCGGAGGGTAGGTAGAGGGTGGTGGTCCCTGAGGTGGAGCGGTGGGTGGGGGGTAGACGTGGTGGTAGGGGGGCATCGGGGGAACGTAACCCGGGGGCATGGGCGGATAGGTGGGCGGGCCGTCGGTCTTCATCATAGACTGTAAGCTCTGGAAGCCCTCACCAGACATGTAGGAGCTGGTGGTGGACATGATGTAGCTGGAAGGGGGAGGAGGGGGAGGCCGGTGAGGAAGAGGAGGCGGGTGGTGAGGGGGCGGGGCCGATGGAGGAGGAGGAACAGCTTCACTTGCTGGTTCAGCCTCAGCGGGAGGGGCGGGAACTGGGGCCTTACGTTCTGAGGATAAACAAAAGCAGAAATTGTTTAGCAAAGAGCAGTTTACCTTTTTGTTGGTAAATGCAATACCCATTCAAGTCAAGGTAAAAGTATAATTACATTTATTTCATAGAGCTACACAACATATTGCAAAGTTTTTGTTATCGCAATCAGCAAACAACATTTATATCGCAAAAATTGAAATATATTGCAATAACACCATAGTCTTACACTTTTAAAATTATTTCACCCACTGAAGCTTTAAATTGGCCTTGTTTTAGTCCTTGTTTAGTCTTAACTAGATTTTTATTCTATTTAAACTAGTAAATAAAAGTAACAATTTCTACTTAATTAAACCTGCGTTTTCTATACTGTTGTGTGGAGAACCATTCCTAGACAGTAAGCACACAGCCAGACAAAGACTTGAGACACAGGAGGTCTTGTTCACCTATTAATCTGATTGGTCTGGTGTGGATGGTATGCATGTGTTAGGAATCCTAATGTCCAGACGTGACTCTACTTATATCACCAGACTAAAGACTACCACAGGGGGCCGTGGCTGCTTATTATAAAACCATTTATTAACAATGGGACAATGTGAGAGAATTCCAACATATTTGCCCTGTGCTTAGCTTGTGCTCATTTTTAACCTTAATTAGGCAAAAGTACCTGGAGGAGGAAGTGTTGTCGGCAGAGGCGGCATGGGGCTCTCCAGTCGAGGAATTTTTGATCCAACTAGTTCTGTTAATGGAGCAAGGCAATCATTATTAGGCAAATGTGTTTAAGCTAATGAGCACTGTGATAGACAATTCTTAAACCTTTCAACAGGAGACTAATCCAGGCTATTTAGAATATGGACTATAGCTGTTGGCTCACTGAGCTTTGTACACAGCATTGCACACATGTGTGCACTTAACTTAATTAGAGTGTGAATAAATGTAAAATATAATCCACTATGCATAATAAAGTCTTACCTGGAGCCTTTGGTTCATCTTTAGGGGATGTCTGAAACAAAACAAACAAAAAGTAGGTTTTAACTGCCTCTGTTAATATTACTGTAATTACCGCCAGTGCCAGCCATAGTACACTATTTACAAAACTGGAATGCGTGTAGCTGGTGTGCAAGTATTAGTTTATCTTCTGGACCGTTGGTCGCAGGGCTGACCAGAAGACATACACTCAATGTCACAAATAATCTTAACACAGGCATATCTTTAGGCAGTGGATGGAAGCAGAAGTACCTAAATACAGTCTAGCTCACAATACTATGGAACAGACATACAGAATCCTAAAATCTAATTGAAGACTACAAATTAAATAAAATTAGTATACAAATTCAAATTTTAACTTTATATGGTTTGGTCTCATTTTTTGAGTAAAATATTAAATGATTCATGACTATCTGTGTAATTATGACTGAACACTTACATGTGAGCGTTTGAGCTGGCGTGCAGGACTGCCCCCTGGTGGAGAGGTCTTCTTTGGTGGAGGGGGTGGAGGAGGGTTACTGGGTGGAGGTGGACCTAGAGGAGCTGGAGGAGCAGGAGCCTGAGGAATGGGAGGTTTCTCTTTGTCCTGAAGCTGCTGCGGGATGGGCTTGTTCCCCTGAGAGTACAGGTCCAGGATCTGATGGCAGATATCTGAAGGAAGGGACAATGTTTTTGAGTGACATAAGGCAAATGGACATGGGCTTTATATTCTTGACTTTCCAATGTCCTGTCACTCAACACCCATACTGACATATTCCATTAATGTTAATATTACAAAAATTTACTATTAACATTATAATACTTTAAAATCTACCCATATTACTTAAATGTTTATAAATTAAATCAGAGTAAAGCTGACTGAAAAGAAAAGCTAAAAAGAAAGCACTAACATTGAAAGAAAATAATCACATAAGAATACATACAAGAAGACATTCCCAAAACTTGCATTTAACATGTTTGGGACTATTAGAAACGGGTTAATCCAGTTGTAATTACCTTCAAGTAGCTCCACTGGGACATCCTGAACAAACTGCTCCCACCAGCGGCGGGATGATTGCTTAGCGGTCCATTCTTGGATGTCGAACTTACAGAGACGTCCAGCCAAGTACATGACAGCTACAGCGATGATCTCTGGCTCCCACTGCAAGGACAGCATGGTGCACAAGCTACAAGAGACAAAAAAAATGTAATGACCACATTGATAGTTCTTCCTCTTCTGATGCTTCTAAATACAAATATAATGCCAGAAATAATTTCAAAACAATTCTACCTTAAGAATGTAAAAGATTTGAGCTTTAATTAAACATGGCATCGTTGTTAGTGTCGGCTAATAAGCATTTCAGATACATTATACATTATAACTAGTCCAAATAGTCCAAATAGAAATATCAAATGAGTTGCTCTGTGGGTAAATACGCTTTGTTGATGCCCGAGATCAGTTGAAGATGACCATGAAGAGCACACAAGGGATCAATGTTGTTTAAACATAACACTGGGAACACTAAGTAAGCATGACCGTACCAAGTAATATGATGATCGAGTGTATTAGCCCATATCCATTTTAGCAAAGAGAGGGCTCCATTACCCACCTGTCATTGACAAAGGTCCATGCCATCTGTAGCACTTTACATACTTTATTCTTGTCACCTGTAACAGCAACAAAACAACAGATGATTTTTACTGACTTTTAGCATAATCACTGACAAAGTACACTACAATTCTCACCTTTGAGCTGTTTGACATAGCGCAGCAGGAACATGTAAGGGTGCTCCACCTGCAGGTCAAACTTAATGGTCTGGAGCAGGATTCTCTCCAATACCATTACTTCTTCCTGTTCACAAAAGAGACACAATGTACTCAGTTACATAATTTCAGCATAATTATATTTTGGGACCACTTCCCCCAACACATCAGAAATAGCTGGTTTAGTACTGACACAAGCACAAAAATATAAATAATAGTCAAGCATGTAGAAATTAAATATGTAAAAAAAACGATACATTTTCAAGCTGCATTCACATGATTGTTAATGAGATATACTGTATGTTGTGAGATAGCAGAATCTAATGTTTAAGTAAAGAGCAAAAGTTTATGAATTAGTTGAGGCAGGGGTGTAGACACTACAGCTAAAAGTAGATACTTGAAGTGGTCTACGTCTGTATGAGATCTAAACCAGGTCTAAACCCAGACTAAAGCAGGACTAAACTAGCCCCAAACCAAGTCTAATCAGAACTGAACAGGGTCTAAACCAGTTCGAAATCCAGGGCAAAACTTGCTAACATGCATTGGTGCCCCTGGTCACAACCTTATGTCACTTAAGTTAAAGTCTACCTTAGCATCATCCCCAAACTGGGCAAACTGCACAGGATTCAGTAATTCTCGAGCCGTTCGGATGATATCTTTACATTTCTTTGGAGTTTCTTCCACTTTCCCGGCGAGAAACAAGCAGCAGGCACCTGTCACCTGTCGAAATACACATCAAAATATTAGCTCAGGACATTTTATCAAGTCTGTCAAATATAAGATATGATTTCAAACTTACATATCTGGGGAACTGCTTGAATGAATGAAACATATAGAATCTATGAAAATATATAATGCCAGTTGCCAGTGTGTCATAATGTCTGATCAAAAGTTAAGAAACCAATAACAGTGAATTAATAAGGTACACAGATAAGGTTTAATTTGTGCAGATTGGTTAGCATATACCCATCTTTACTTCTAAATGCTCTTGTTCAAATGTTCCTTTTATTTTCAACCAAGTTACTGACCATTTTCCAAGTGCTGATTAGTTACAGTGTAGTAGTACCACTTACCACCCTTTTAATGCACCTGCCTTAACTCTGTCACTGCTGCCAACAAATGTAAAGTGAGGTAAGTTAACTTATCTGTTTTATTTATCTAAAACAGATGTATAGGTTTTTATTGAAGGATACAGGCCGAGCCGCGTCCCCACATCAAAAATGAAGCGTGCTCCTTCTCTTCTGTACCGAGCCTCTGTACCAGGGTCCAGTCCTTCAGCCTGAGATGGAGTGTGCACTAGATCCTTTTTGTCCCAGTACCAACATGGCTTAATGTGGTCCAAAATAGCCTGGCCACTCATCGATGAATTCTCCTTAGATTCCTTCATTGGTTGAAGAGAAGAAACGTTGGATGGACCTGCCGTACCGGACTGTAAAAAAAAAAGAAAATAAAGTTATTGTTTGCAATAATTTTCATAAATGTCTAGTTGGACTTTTTTGTGCCAAGCAAAGGATGGACAGAGGTTTTTTTTCAACCATAAGCAAGTGACAGTACTTTCAGTGAAAAGCAAAGCAACAAAACAGGCTTTGTGTCATGCCAGGCTAATAATTGAGCAGATACAAAGCCACTCCACATGATTTTAGATGTGTTATCTTTACTTTCTAATGCACATATAGGAGATACTGTAGGTGACCAAAATGTATCACTTTTTGACACAGGTTTACGATATGTACAGGAGGTATTGACAACACTAGGTTTAGTTCTGCATACCTCTATCCATTGCATTGAATAGGAGGTACAGTAGCCTTCAATCTTCCATCCATTTAAATTAACTGTGTTTGCAAGACACTTCACATTATTTACGGTACGATATCTGTTGACAGGACGAATACTAGGAGCATTTATGGTTGTCAGTGCTGTTAAATAGAGGTAACTCATTAAAGCCGTAGTAGCTTCAATATAGCCTTGTTAGCCGGCTTTACATTACTTGGCGCTAAAATTCATAACACCACAAACCGAAAGATGGCCTGAAGCTGCAGCGACCTCACAGCAGTAATCGAGAAAGTAAATGCAAAGAGTACAGTGTTTTACAAACTTATGAGTCCTGCCGATGATGCTATCTGTTAGCTGCAGCGGCTAGCAAACTTCTTCACTCGAGGTCTGAGCTACAGGCACTGATGGAAACTTACTACTGACAACTTCGACAATCATCAATCCTAGCACCACAAGAACGTCCCTTACCTTTAACATCAAGCCGCAGAGTAATATCACCGAATAAAAATAGTTGTAGGATAATCCACAGTTGAATCACAGTAATTTGTCTATTAAATGATCAACAAAAAAACCCATTGTAACAAGGGCACCGCCATTATGGTGCGTCACTTCTGTAAGCACGTCATTACGCAACTTCACGTGGACTTCTCACGAGCCGGAGGTAAGATATTTTTACTTTTAATTTAGGCTATTAAAATATGTTTTGAATAGAGATCTTTCATGTGTCAAATATTGTGTGTTAATATAAACAAAGTCAGAAGTATTGCTACATTTTTCTTCCCTGCTGCGATACCATAGATATCCGCAAGATGGAGACAAAGCATCACCGTTGTACTTTGGAAGCCAATAAAATAACCATAGGGTTATGTTTCAAATGACTAAAAGCAAATGTTCACCGTACAAAATGTATATCTTAAATGTGAAATTATTCTTAATAAAACAATCACTAACTTGAAATTCTCCATATAAAGGTTTTAAATTTGTGCAGCCTATTTTCACCAGTTTGTAGCCCCCAGCCAATCAGGGGTTGTAAAATGTACAAACTGAAACATTCAAATGTAATGCTGAGCAAATACTAAGTTAAATTTCCGTGATAGCCAGCAGTGTCATTATTACAGTATCTTAATATTTATTTTTTCCTCTTTATATAGACAAGTAATGAACATTGTCCTACCCGCAAGCAGTAGTAGTAACTCTTTCTTATCATGAAAAAAACAAAACAATGAATCATTCTCATTTCTTAATTCAAATTTGTAATCACCATGCATTATTCACTTTTCTTTGGACAAATCCTCTTAACTGTGCAAGAAATCGTTGTTATATATCCCTTCAAAAAGTAAGAGCCTTGTATAGTTGTATTGCCCGTAGCGAAAGAGCATCTCAATCTGTCACTCAACACACGCACACAGACACACAAATCAGCTTATGAATAATATATACTAGTACTTTCTTTATTAATATTCAACGTTGCATAATGAAGCAGTGACTATAAGCAAATCCCAGAGCAATATTCATATCACCACTCGCTGGACATTTTCATTGTTTAAGTCAGCCCCCTGTCACATTGGGGCAAGCATCAGACAAGATCCTTTGACCACTTTGTGCACTTAACCTCAAAATCCTTTTATTGTTTATGTCTTCTCATATATAGTCCATTTTAAAGATATTAGTAGGCCGTTTGCTATAAAGAGATAACAGAGATGGGAAAAGCATGAAAAATGAAACATATAGAGTTTACACGTGACCAAGGCCATGACCCAGAATCTCAGCTATATACAGCATGTTGCATGTTCATTGCACTTTGAGTTCAAGTGGATAGTTTAAGTGTAATAGAGAAATAGAGCAGTAGCAAACTGTAAATATCAAGTATCAGAGAATAATATATGTTTTATATATATGTTTTTTACATGTAAAAGTGGCATATTTGCAGAGGTGGCATGTTGCTTAGAGCCCCAAGCTTCCAGAGCCCCATAGATGAAGCCTAAAAAATGTCTTGGTAAAAAAAAATGTAAAATAGCTTTACAAAGTCAATACGCCTTGCCAGATTTCCGTTTTCTCTGTATGATCAAGCCATCTGATTGCTGTGGATGCAAAAAAAGCACCAAATACAGAGGGTCAGAGAGTATGTTTTGGCTTTGAGTCCCCAAACCAATTAACCCACCTCTGCATATTTAAATTTATTTCTTTAAAAAAATTTATTTATGAAAAGTACATTTAAATGGGAAGTTTTGGGTTCAATCTGTAGGCTGGAGAAAACACATTTTTTGTGTTCTCTGAGATTTCCTCTCATGTCCCATCTAAAGACATTTATGTGAATGTTAGTCAATCTAAGTTGCCTCTTGCACCAATTTGACTCAGAATATTCTGACAAATAACAAGTCACTTGTAGGTACCCACTGACCCTTTAACCCCTTTAACAAAACACAAACCTTTTCTATTTGAGGTCATGTTGTGTCTGCACTATCCCATTTTTTTTACTTTGCTTAAACTTGCACTTTTGAATGTCTGTTGCCCTGTGGTGCGTTCTGGTTCTGGCAGCTACAACCCTCAGATGCATGTCAGCCCTTAGAGGCAACACTCCGGACTTAAAACCATTCCCGTGTCCACATGTTGAGAGTATTTGTGTTTCCTGCTAGCCCTCTCCGCTACTACCCTCACTTAAAACTCGCCTTTGCCCGCAGCTAGCAGATAGACGCCATTACGGAGACATTGATGTATTATTGAGAAACCCAAGGGTGCTAGGATCAAGGAACTGCCTGCTGCCAGTGGAGAATGTGTGAACTAATGTTTTTGCTTTTTTCACTGTCCACTCTGCAAGCTGTAACCACACTTAAACATTTCAAAGCAAGATGCATGACAAGATGCTGTGAGTTCCCATTGAAGGATAGCTTAAGCTCCTTGTGCCATTCTAAGGCTGGGGATTCTTCCGAGGTTACTCCGACTTGAGCCAGAGCAAAGATGACATTTCATTTATATAAATAATTACTGTCCTGAAAGTCCCCCAGGCCTGCCCCCGAGCAATCAAACTTCTAATGCTCTTAAAATTGCCCACCATCTTTTATTAATGACCGACTATAAAATGTATTGCTCGCTGGGCCGCCCTCTCTCTCTTCCCGGCTCACTGATATGCAAGATACGCAAGCAATGGTGTCAAGTTTAAATGCAGCATATTATCGTTTTTTTCTTTATGCCGCTACATGTATTTTACCAAATTACAGCCCACGGTTCAGCATACAAAGAGGGCCTACTAAGCATTGTGCGAATATTCTCATAGGATAGTGAATAGAAAGGTGAATTCATCGGCCGTTAGCAGCATTAATTGAACCTTTCTGCACTTTTAACACTATACTGAAATGTGCATTGAAAAAGTTGTATTGATAAAATGATACAGAATGAAGATACAATGAATACAGAGGACATTGAGGAGAATTGGGAAAAGAATAGGTATTAAAGCTGAACTACCTGACTTTGTGGAAATGTGCCCCAAAAAAGTCTGTACGTTTAAAAGTTTAACTGATGCACCTTTCTCTCTCTCTTCACCTTTCTGTCTATCACAGTTTCACACAAACCA